>JAHBCN010004741.1:0-60985 GCA_019359885.1 Listronotus oregonensis | reverse complement strand
TTAAAGGGTTTTTATTTTTTTGCACTGTGCAAAAGAAAACAAGCGAATCTGCATAATAACAGACAGCTAGGCATAACTAGGGGCACTAGTAAACCCCAAGGTAACGTTTAAGCTGATATGGGAATGCCAAAAAGAACTTGAATTCGAAAATAGAAGGCAACGAAAAAGCGGATGAGCTTGCGAGACAGGGATCACCCACACCGTACTTTGGACCAGAACCTGCTCTTGGAATGACCAAAACCACAGCACGAGGCCAAACCAGAATGGTTGGCCTCGTGCTGTGGTTTTGGTGGATGGATCCGAAAGAAACACGAGGAATACTGGTTTAACACAAGGAAGTTTAAAGGTGTATGGAAGCCCAATACTGTAGAACAAAATTGTCCAGGCGTGCAGGGCAGCGGAAATAGGGGGGTTGGCCCCGCGGAGTTTGCGCAATGAATAGTAGGTCAGAGTCGGACTTCCATAATTCTTTGTTACTATCTATAAAGTTGACATCATCAAGTGTCAAATTTAAGCATTCACTGTTTTTTTTATTTTTTGCACAAAATTGTTGGTTATAAAACGATACTACCCTAGAATATTTAAAATTATTGAGTAATATTGGATTTTATATCATCTGATACAATATGGAAGAAGCCTTCTAGTTAAATGGTCGATATTTTTGTGAGTTTTTTATTTCTACCAAAAATCTTTGTAAATAAATAAAAACAAGTTTTTTTTAAATAAATTTCAAACATTGTATGATAGTTTCATGTACTTATCACCAATTTTGTGATAAAAGAAGGGCAAGATAGTGTAAAAGAGTTTAATCTAATCCTAAGATTTTAGTTGTACATTAAAAAGTGAAAATTTTTATAACTGCTTTTTAGGCATATACTTTTCACTGATAACAAACATTCATTAGACAGAATAACAGTGTTTAAAAATGTTTAGTAACCTTTGGTACCTAGGTATCCATTGTAACAGTATCCGTTAAATATTATGTGTCTACAGTATGTCGAGCTTAAAAAGTTGATACTGTAAGTTTAAGAAACCAAAAATCTAATTTCTTCTTAAACAAATACAGAAAAAGCAAAAAGGAACTTTAGCATAAAATTGTACTTTCTTTCATTCACTTAGAGGGACCTGTATATATTAAAATTTGCCTGGTCTGCCAGGTAATTAATAATTTTGATCCTTTAAATAAATGTATTAAATTATTAAATGAAATAAAAGTACCTTAATGTAAACCTTATTTCTTTTTAATAATCCACAGAAATACACAAATATTGTGGCAATCATCTAAAAGATGATTGCCACAATAATAAGATTGCCTTACTTTTCTCACTGCTATTTCCTATGAAATTTTCATTATTTTATTAGTCATAATTAATATATTATTATTTTTTCGGTTACCTAACGTTACGTCTCATAAGAAGCACCTAATTTAAATATAAGAAATACGTACCTAAAGTAAAAAATTCCGGGTATGTTACCCTTGGATTTGCAAGACAAAACCATACAACCTCTAATCATTTTGTTACGATATTATAAGTAACAAACAATAAACACAAAATTATAGTCAAAATTTAATAAACACTAATCACTAAAATAAGAAGGTTTTTATCAATCCAAAAAACTTCTGCAACGACAAAATATAAGTACTCACACAAAGCAAAACAATCGGCGCAAAGGGCACAAAACACAACGAAAATGACGAATGATGAGACGACGACGCGACGGTTGACTATACAGCGCGGATATAGTTTCATACGCGCCCTTGCACCAAAAACCTTAGACAACCTAAGACCATTACGGCTCTCATAAAAGTATAATGTGTTGCCTAACTACACACTGATTTATCAGTGTGTAAGTAGGGAATACATTAAATTATTTCGTGGAATTTTGCTATTGCGCAGAATCGGCCGGGCCAACTCTGACAGTTATTTTCATACTGAGCTGGACATTTTTTGATCGAATGGGCCATAGCATAGATAAAACATGGAAAATGCTTCATAATAGCCCATCAAAACTAACTACTTAGACAAAGTAGGAAAAGACTTTTCATAATAGTAGGACTGTTAACAGGGCCAGATAACCTAAGAGGACGCCTACACAAGATAGGCTTATGTCTGGTCAACATGTATGAATTTTTTTTATTCTCCAATAATTACAATTAAGGTGTCTTTTAATTTGGAATATTATATAGAAAGTTTATAGTAGAGTAAAATTTGGAAGGAAAGTCGCTTAGTTATCGAGAAAAAAAAAACCGGCATAGAACCAAACCAGAGTTAGTGGGATTCTTTAATAATATAATTGTGTACACGAGATCACTTTTTACGACATTTTTTAGTGGTCGAGAACTTTTTTATTTCGAAAAAACCCAAAAAAATCGGTTTTTAATAAAACACGTTTTTTAACATCTCCACTGCTATATCTCTAATTATATTCATGCTATCAGGTTATTTTTTTTTAGATTAAAGTAAACACAATAGCGCTTCGAACAATATCCCACTTGAAGCCGTTTTGGTTTTGTTTAATTTTTAAAATAGTAGGAAACCCAAAATTGTTATTTTTAGTAGCGTAATTTAAGGCAGTCGAGAAAAAAGTTTATTATTGAAAATTTATATATACATGCTGCGTACAAATTGTAGGTAATATTTAAAAAAAGTTCTTAAAAATTAAAAAAAAAATATATTCCTTTTATAGTTTTGAGTCGGTGATATTTTTTTAACGGGCCAAAGTTATATTTTTGCGCGCTCGACTTAGCTAGTCGGCCGACTGCAAAGATTTTACAGCCCGGTGGAAGTGTAGTAGTTTAAGTTTTATTGACAGGTTTAAACGCAGATCTAAGGGCTGCTTAAGTTGTTTAAAAAAGGAAAATTTCAAATATCCAAAACAGGTGGGTAGTTTTTTAAACCCATACGAAAAATATCAATCATTGTTATTAATCACCCACCTAATTAGTAAGTTTATTAAACTCCTTTTTATTGGGTGCAGGAAAAGAAAACCGACCAAGGAATTCGTTACTTTTTGATTACGCATTCAAAATTTCATTATTTTTGGAACACTTTGAGCAACAAAAAATTGCGGATGCTTTATGTCTTTTAATTAAATTTGAGAAATATAGTACATAAAATATAAACTAGGGCTTCGTTAAACGTCTTTTTTAAACAGGAATATATATTTTTTTTCCATATAAAGAGATGAACGATACCGTTCTTGACGTGTCTGAATGCTGCTTGAATAAGCAATGTTGTGAGATTTTTTGTAATAATTTGTTATTAGTAAAGGTTGTTTTTTTATAGAAAAAACTAACCAGAACTAACAAACAACAACTTTCAAACTATTACCTAGTTCTGGTTAGGTCCTAGTTAGTTCCGGTTAGGTTTTCCTCGTTAAATTGTAAATTTTCTTTATTATAAATGCGCCGTTCTGGTCGATCATGATTAGTGCTGGTTAGTTAAAGCGGCTTTTTGTTTTCCCTAATTATATTAGTAACTGACTCGAATTTCAAATATTTTTGATTTAATAAAAATTATCCTTATGGTAGTGGCAAAGCTTTTTATTATAAACTAATATTTTCGTTTAGCAACACTGTAAACCTCTTGAAGCGGTGCATGTATTTATTACATATAAATCGTAAATGGTTCAAATAAAATGTCAATCAATGACCAATTTATAGAATTTTTATGGCGCTTTTCTTGGTGAAACCACTTTATCCGCATTTTTTTGTCTTAAATAGTAATATTTAAAGTATATTTTACATTGCAATTTTAAAAATTGTTTATTTCCGTGGGTGATTTTCGTTACCAGACCCAAAATGTAATATGTTAGTAGTTATTCATGCACTTCATTATTAGCATTCCTAGTAAATTTAATCCATTTCTGCCTCAAAATCTTTAATAATGTTATTGCAAGAACGAGATTTACACTTACAACATTTTAGGCCTTCTTTCAGACAAGTACATGTTGGAAATTCAATTTTGGGTTGACATAAAGCCATTGCACTACGTATTATGGCAGAGCTCTAATAAGGTTTAAATTTTGGACATTTCTTTAGGATGTACAAGATCTATCTGAACATCACTACCAATACTCGCAGAAGAGGTAGATATTGTCGAACTATTTTCGGATAGGTTCGGGGAAAATTTGGGAAAAACCGTTTTCCTATTTTAGTGCGATTTTATATTTTTTTCAGATATGTAGTGGTTGTAACATAATTTATGATATTTCATCAAAAAAAATAAATCTTCTTTCACGTAATTTAGATATCATATGTCATTTCTATTCCTAGTAGCTTTATTAATTTTTTGATAGGTAGCTTTTCTACTACCTAAAATGATTCAGTACTATGTAAAAAATAAATACCCTAAACATGCTTTATAAGAATAAAATTCGTATTTTGTTTCAGTACAAAATATAAACTAATAAAAAGGTACCAACTATACTATGTAGTTACGTAATAATATTTAAACTACTTGTTTAGACATATTTTTAATTTAACTTTTTTTATTTTTACTTTTACTAGTGTTACAAAAAAGTATATTTTTCTAATATTGAAACTATCGCATTTAAGTTAAGTGCCACAATAATTTAAAGGACCGGGGCCACTGTTTGATTGCAAATTATGGTAATAGTTTTGAGAATTTCTGTAAAATTTACGACAGTCTTTCGGATATTTTATTTTAATATTGCCATTTCAAAAAAAAAAAAATTTTAAATTTCTTTTGCTATATTGTCCTTTCTTTTTTCAGCACTTGATAGTAATGATAAGAATCCTTGTATTCTGGGTCTTTGTAAAACAGATTTGTATCCATCATACACAATTTTCTTACAAATAATTCGCTTTATTGTTTTAAAATTTTAAATACATACAGCACACTCTTAATTTCGACAACCACCACTACTAATGTATTACTACGCACGCTATCCGCATGCGGTGTCTATTGGGTCCCGATGACAGTCTTTTACGTCTGAAAAAAAAATCGCTGTTGCCAAACGATAAGCTGTAGGAATTTTTTTTTTTTTCAAAAACTTTTGTTATTAATTGGCTATATTTTCTTCGCTGCATGTATGAAAATATTTTCAAAAATAAAAAAGTTTATCGATTGGTTAAAATTTCAATACAAAAAATATATATTTTTAGTTTATCTGATTTTTAAGGGAATGAAAGTGCGAATTATGCCCAAACACCCCTCAGGGGTCTTGGAAATCTCCAAGATACGGGCTTGACGACCCCGAGGTACCCTAGTTCGTTTGTGACGTCCATAATTTAAATTGATCGGCTGTGGAGTGGCGAGCGCTGGGAGTGCTGAATGCTATGTTGGTTTTGTGATCTAGCATGGCAAGAGGCTGATGTGAGCGTGCTCTGCCGAGGTGTGAGCCACTCCATATGTCAGGAACCAGCCCCTTCGGGCCTTGATCAGGAATTGGTAGGTGACTGTAGACATCGGAGTCTGCAGCGCACCGAGCGAGTTCTGGTGCGTCCGCGCATTCCGGCACTAGTAAAGTGATGATTGGGCCCCAGGGAACTGGGGTAAGGACAATTTCCTGAGGGTACACCCGCTCCCAATTACATCAACCCGCTCCTCCTACCATAAGCGCTGGCAACCTAAATATCATGGCTCTTAAAAACAATCACAACTCTAAAACAAACTTGAACATATTAGGAGGAGAATTCCCGGCTTTGACCTCACACAAGAGACCTAGAGTTGAGTCCCCATCCTCTGAAAAACATTATATTTAATATAAAACAATACGAAAAATTCTTTGTGATTAAAAGGGAAAACGGCTCTTTTAAAGACGTCTCCCATTTATTATACATAAATCTTTAAACGCCTATTTTGGAACTTTAAAATCAGTTAGAAAATGCAGAGAGGGCACATTGTTGATTGAGGTTACAAATGAAACCCAATCTAATAAAGCCACAAATTTTAAAAACTAAATGATATTGAAGTAACAACCTCTTCTCATCCCAGACTAAACACCATCAAAGGAATAGTATACTGTAAAGACTTAATAAACTGCTCAGAGGAAGAAATTTTAGAAAACCTAAAAGAATCAGGAGTCGTTGAAGTATACAGAATTAAACAAAAAAGAGAAGAAACACTCTCTCCCACACCGTCCATTATACTAACATTTAAATTACACTCTTACCAGATAGGATACAAGCAGGTTTTTATTCCCTAAAAGTAAGACCCTATATCCCAAATCCCCTCAGATGCTTCCAATGTCAAAAATTTGGACACACCTCTTCTTTATGTAAAAACTCTCCAATATGCCCATCCTGTGGAAAAACAGTCATCCAAACACCTCCTGCACCCCTCCTCCCTTTTGCCCTAACTGTAATGGAGAACATTCTCCCAGATACAAGGGTTGCCCTAAATATAAGGAAGAATATGAAATCCAAAAAATTAAAAAAGTCACAGAAAAAAATCTTACTTTGATGCAAAAAACTATATAAATCTCTCATCCCAGCAAACACCATTTCATATTCAAGTATAACTAAAAAAAGTACACGCACCGTATCCACCCAATGCGATCCTATTGCTTCCCCCCCACTAAATCCTCCAAACCCCTTCCCACACCACTACTTTCTAGCCCCACAAACACATCCCAAGCTCCGAAACCATCTTAACCACCATTCTCTACAAACCATACACAATCTAATCATCCAAAACAACACTCTTCTCTTATCTCCCCTCCCGCATCCCGCCTTCCCCCTACTAACACTGCCACAACATCAACAGAACGTACAAAAATCTTACCACTTCAAGTAAGCAAACCAATAAAAGCTAAAGCTACTCCCGATAAAAAACCCATTAATCAAAATGAAACTAAAATTCCAAACCGCGATAAATCCTCACAAAGAAAAAACACTAAAACAAAACCCAACACTGAAACATTTTCATCATCAAATGAAAGTTTAAATATAAAAGACAAAAAGAAATCAAAATCTAAAACTTCCCTAAGATCATCTAATGAAGATTTATTGGAGTTGCACGACAACTCCAATATGGACACTCTATAACACACTCTAATAATCTTCTACCCAAAATCCTTCAATGGAATATATTGGGACTAACAAACCACAGGGAAGATCTTAATATCATTACAAATAGACATAATCCTCATGTAATGGCACTCCAGGAAACAAATCTTAGCCAAACATGACATTTACACTCAAACATTTCAACACATATAGAAAGGATAGAACAAACCCTACCAGAGCATCAGGCGGGGTTTGTCTACTTGTTAAAAATAACATACCGGTCACACAAATTGACCTAACCACTGACTTAGAGGCAGTTGCTATCAGATTAAACAACTATGGTCTAACAATTTGTAGCATTTACCTCCCAACATCAGAATCCATTACCCTTCAACATCTATATGACCTTCAAAGTCAACTTCCTTCTCCACTAATCATTACAGGAGATTTCAATGCACACAACCTGGTATGGGGCTCCACTCATACTACCTCACGAGGCAGAATCATAGAAGAATTCTGCGAAACTAAAAACCTTTGTATATTAAATACTCAGGCACCCACTTTTATATCATCCTCCTCTGGCACATTCTCTGCAATAGACCTTACAATAACCTCTTCAACCATTACTCCAAACTACCACTGGGAAACTTTAGAAGACACATACAGTAGCGACCACTATCCAGTTATCATTAAACCTCTTACATGGCCCAAAAACATTCCAACCAAAACCATTTTTAACACAAAGAAAGCAGATTGGAAACTCTTTTCAGACTCCCTAATACTCCCAAATATAGACTCTAAAACCCCTGATACACTTGTACAAGAATTTGTAACTGCTATTAAAGAATCAGCCACCAAATCCATCCCTCAAAACACTCTAAATTATGAAAAACCACCAGTACCATGGTGGAACCAAAACTGTAAAACTGTTATTGCAGAAAGAAAAAAAGCATTAAATCGTTTCAAAAGACAACCCACAGCAGAAAACTTGATTGCTTTTAAAAAAGCTCGCTCACTAGCCAAGAGAACCATAAAACAAGCTAAAATAAATTCATGGAATTCCTTCACATCATCTATAAATTCCCACACAACATCTAGTGAAATGTGGGAAACCATACGAAGAATAAAAGGCAAACCGACTAGAGCTATATCTGGCATTTTGTATGAGGGCTCCTGGATTATGAATAGTGAAACTATTGCTGATGCCTTTGCATTGACACACTCAAGAGGCCAAAACCCCATAGAAAACAATCCAAACTATCTAGAAAGTAAACAATTACAGGAAAATATGACCTTCGATTTCTCTTAGAATCTGAAAGTGACTTTTTCCTATAACCTTCCATTTACACTAATAGAACTACAACATGCCATAAATTTCTGCAGAAATAGCGCCCCTGGACCCGACGAAATTATTATACCCATGATTAAAAACCTACCAACCAAAGCCTTATTACACCTATTAAAAATATATAATATTATTTGGTCAACATCGGTATTTCCCGCTTCTTGGTTACACTCCATCTTAGTTCCTATCATAAACCAAACAAACCTCACTCTCTGATTGAATATTATCGTCTTATTGCTCTGACTAATCATCTCTGCAAAATCATGGAGCGCATGGTGAACTACAGACTCATGTGGCACTTACATAAACATAACCTATTAGACTCAAACATGTTTGGTTTTCGAAAGGGATTTGCCACTACTGACCATCTGGTTGGATTTAGCATGGATATACAAAATTCTTTTCTAAAAAAACAACACTTATTAGCAACATCATTAGATTTACACCACGCTTTTGACTTAACATGGAAAACCAACATTCTCCAACAACTTCACAAATGGAAGTTTAGAGGCAAACTACCAAACTTTATAGAAAAATTTATACAAAATAGAACTTTCCAGGTCAGTATTATGAACACTTTATCACAAATATATGAGTCCAAACAGGGACTACCCCAGGGGACAGTACTAAGTCCCACCCTATTTCTCATAGCTATAAACAGCATAAAATCTTACATTCCTCCCCACATTACTTATAGGATATTTGTTGATGACATACTCATATATTACGCATTTCAAAGCTCTGAAATAAATAAGAGACGTATACAACAATGCTTACTAAACCTAGGAAAATGGTCCTACTTTTCATGGATTTCCTTTTTCACCTTCAAAATCACATGTTATCCATTTTTGTAAACACTACTCATGTAACAAGACACAAAACCTTAAAATATATGAAACAAACATTCCCACGGTAACTTCTTTTTAAAATTTCCCGGACTCCCTTCGACAATAAACTTAACTGGAAGGATCATTTTACTGACCTCAAAACTAGATGTCTAAAGGACATAAATATAATCAAATGCCTATCCAATCTCTCATGGGGAGCCAATACCTGGCATTTAATTAATGTGTACAAATCCCTTTTTTAAGATCAAAACTAGATTATGGTAGCATAGTATACGCCTCAGCTCGGAAATCCTACATCAAATCACTGGATTCTATACAAAACACTTGCCTCAGACTGGCACTGGGCGCATTCCCCACAAGCCCTATACCTAGCCTACAATGTCTATCAATGACAGAATCTCTTAACACTAGACCCTTTAAATATGCTCCTAAATTACTCTACCAAACTTTGGTGCAAACCCAACCACCCTATGCACAACACGTATGAACGACCTCCGCAAAATAATTTTTATCGGTGCGTAGATACATATAACACACATTTAGACATTTATAATACGTCAAGGATTTTAAAATTTATTTCTCTTTATTATAATGTATATTTGCACTGATATATGTGAGCAATAAAGATTTTTTTCATGCTTAATGGCAACCGTACTTCAAGTAAAACTCATAAAAGCTTTATATTGTATTTAAATGTCTGCTTTATATGTAGAAATGTTATATACTTACGTGGTTTAATTCACGGCAACGATGTGAGGATTTCTAAAATATATAAAAAAAATATATATTAAAATCGTAAATTTACCTTTTGAGCTACAACAAAAAAAGGAAAAGCAATTTAAACATGTTCTTTATTGCGTCAATTATATCAGAGATTTTTTTTTATTTATAAGTAAACCGAAACTTTAGCGTAAGTTTTTATTTCGTTTAAGGACATTTAAAGTACATTTAGATACAATATAATATTAATATATTAATTATTACATTTATACACATTAAACAAGATTTTGTAATAGGTAAATTTAAATTCAAAAAAATTATCAATCTTGTTTTTAAATTATCAACATAATGCAACCTCCCAACACAGGGTGTCTGGTTCATTGATAGAAATATTTTACTGGTTGAGGTCATTTGGAATCTCTATGACCCAATTTATTTTATGCAAATTCTTGCCGCCTTTGAGATATTGACCTTTTGAAGTATTTTTGCGAAATTGCCGACTTTTTATAATTATATATTTTTTTATTGTACTAAATTTGTTTAGCTAGTGTGCAAAACAATTTTACAGATCTCCTTAATGTGCAGTTTGTCAAAACAATACAAACTTATTGCCGAATTACTATTTTAAAAAAGTATGTGTATCGTATTTCAGATTGTTATGCATACATTTTTTTTTGTATTTTCTTTAAAAATTAAAAATTAAAAAACCTTTTTTTTATATTTTGGCAAGTTAAACGCAATAAATACTATAAAAAATAATATAAATACTAAAAACTCGGCTATTTTACAAAATTACACAGAAAGGCCGATATATCAAAAACAGCTGGAGTTTGCATTGTAACATTGAAAATATTTGCTGTTTGTGATGTCAAAAAATAAATAAACAAAAGTATCGTTTTTACATCATTTTAAAAGAATGTTTAATATTTAATTCACTTACAACTGAAATGTCATTGGTATAAGTTAGTGTAGTTAATGTTATTATTGATTTATATATCCATGTATAGCTCGTAATTTAATTTTTATCGTTCTCTAAAAATAATTTAGCACCACTAATTTTTTTAGCATAGTGGTATAATTATTGGTAACGCAATACAAAACTGACTTTAAACAAATATTCGGCTTTTTATAAGCCAAGATTTTTTTACTTCTTGATTACAAATTTCAGAAAGCAGTAATTGTTGTTTTTAAAAACATGTTTTTAAAATATCTTATATGTGCTCCTGACTTACAAAAGTTTTTATTCAAAAATAAATCAATACATATTTTATTTTCGGTTTAAAGAAAAGTAAAGAATTTATGACGTATTAGGTTTTCCATTGAAAGCGCTTTAAAATAAAACAAATATGGTACCTTTCACAAAAACGCACTTTGGTAAAAATATATACTTGCTTTTGTTATTATTTTATGATTTTGTTAGTTTTTGTGACTATTTTACTATCAATAATCTGATATTTAAAAAAATAGCTAATATTGATACGGTTTTCATAAACATTAAAGTAAAGTTATTGCAGCCAATCCCTAAATGCTTTATTTACCCTAATAACTTTACTTGCTACCTTTAATACACAAGTAACTATACTAGTAAGTATAGGCTATTGCGTATAAAGAAAAATTAGGGGTAATAAGGAACAAATTCGTAAGAGAAATTTTATGATTTATAATAGTTTTGGTTGCTAATAATTCAAAGTGCTATTAGATTCAGGCTTGCGTTTTTTAGAACGGAGTTAATTTGTTATTACTCTAAAAATTGGAAAGCCTTTTTGTAAAGAATAAAATTTCCTTTCGGATCGACAGCTTCTTAAGCTAAGAAGACATTTTAGTTGCAAAATACTTGCAAAAAACAAATTTAAAAAAAAATCAAAAATTGTTTTTTGGGCTTTTATCCAGATTTTTTTCTGAAGCAAAATTGGTATAAACATTGCTTTAAAGAAAAGAAAAGTAAAGTCAAAATCTGTAAAATAAGCGTAGCTAGGAGTATTTTCATGAAAATTTGACAGATTTGTGTTTTTTCAAATTTTTATTTTTTATCAATTTTTGCGTTTTTTTATATCAAATTATTTTAATTTTGTTCAAACATAAAGTATAAATATCTAAAAACGGAATGTTTTATATCAACATTTTAACAATAAAACAGAGTTTAATAATGTACCATAAAACATTTAATTATACGTTTAATCTATAAATATTTTTATGGTAAATAACCATAGTGGTTGTATCCAAAAAAAAAAGTTTAATAAAAAAAATAAGAGTTAACTAAAATTACCTAAAAACTATTGGACATTAGGAGCAATGACTAGTTTATGGTCTATATCTTCTTTTACGTCCTTCTCAGATATTTTAGGATCGCTTGTATTTTTGCAATTTACATTTACGCACTCTTTGCAAAAAATGTAACATTTAATACCAAATTTCCTACATACACAACTTGACAGTTTAGCATTTTCGAGCGATATGGCACAACAATAAGCCATATTAGGTAGGCTAACTAACTCGAACTAACCAGACCTAACCTCATTGGATTTAATTTAATTTCTTGCCATTGCTAATAAACTATATTTTTTTTATTTCTCTGTTAAACAACTTTTTTTATACTTTTACTAAAAATGCATAGAATTTAAAAAAGTTTAAAATTTTAAAATGATTACAAATTGTCCTCAAACAAGTCTGGTTTCAGTACACAAACCACAATCAATTATAAAATTGCTCTCAGGAATTTGTTCCTTATTTAAAGTGGTAGTCAAAAGTCTAGTAATCGTAAATATCTAATAAGAAAAACTAAATCAACAGTAGGATTGCTTTAAATATTAACAAAAAAATCCCTTAATAAATTGTTGTTACATCATAAACTGTAATTTAAAATAAAATCATCATTTTATTTTTTAAATTTCTACGATAAAATTTTAAAAAGCAGCTTTACAATTTGATTTAATTTGTGTAAATTTAAGTCCTTCCTTACAGTACATCATTAGGAATAAAAGCTAGAGATTCCAGCTTTAAGTTTAGAAGGGAAATAAGGAAATTTGTTGATAATTGATAAGAGCATTATGCCTTCAACTAAAGGCCTTTGATATCAAGAGGGCAGTAATCTGGGATAGTAATTCTATGTTTAAAAGCATTTATTTAGACCATTTACTTTTTAATGGTGCCTATCTTGTTAGACTTTATATGAAAAGTTTAATATTTTTTGCTCTCAACAAGTAATACAATCTTATATTATATATATATATATATATATATATATATATATATATATATATATATATATATATATATAATATATATATATATATATATATATATATATATATATATATATATATATATATATATATATATATATATATATATATAATATATATATATATATATATATATATATAAATTAACTTTTAGATAAAATATAAAAATAAGGGACTTACATTCATTCAATGTTCGAATACATGTGTCTTAAACCTCAGAAACAATTGAACGATCCCGATTATCATGTGTTATTTGGAAGTAATTTTTTTTTTTTTTATCTTGGGACAGTCCACGAAGGCTGATGCCTAAGTACTAACGTACCGTGGGTGCCTTAAGTGTGGTGAGAGGGAATTTGTTCACACGGGACTTAAATATTTGGAGATTGGGAGGAGAAGGAAAAGCTTCTGCCGGCAGCAGGTTCCACAGTCTTGACACTCTAGGGATAAAGGAACGAAGAAAGCGGGAAGTTCGGGGCCTCTCTAACTGAACTGTAAAAGGATGCATAAAAGTTGCACTACGGGTTGCTCTGTTGGGAGCTGCCAGAGAAGGAATTATACTGGCCAACTCCTCTGAGCAGAAGCCGTGAAAATACCTATAGAAGAGCGACAGATCCCCTACAGCTCGACGGTGGGCAAGAGGAGGAAGCCTTTCGTGAGCGTTGGATCATTAATAAGACGAACGGCTCTTCTTTGAATGGAGTCCAGAATGCTAAGTGTTGTAGGGGACGCCATTCCCAGACATGAGAACAATATTCTAAAGAGGGTCTAATTTGGGATACATACAGAGTGTACAGATTGGAAGAAGAGAAATATTTTCTGGCTCGGAAGAGGAATCCAAGCTTTTTTGAAGCTGCCGAGGCTATGGATGTAATGTGTTTGTGCCAGTTAAGGTTATTCTCAAAAGTAACGCCGACAAGATTAAACGACTCTTTGTTCTGCAGAACTTGGCCGCTCATATGTAAGGGATGAGCATTTGCAGACTTTTTTCGCGACAGCGAACATGACTGAGTTTTCGAGGCATTAAACTGAACAAGATTTTGGCGCCCCACTCCAAAATAAGTTTGAGGTCTTGTGAAAGAGATATCTGCATTGACCTGCGCTTGTTTTCCAAATCAGAATCACACGGTGGCTTATGAAAATGAATACTAGAGTGGAGGGTACTATCGTCAGCAAAACTATGAATGGGATTGATTGTGGAGAGAGAAGATCGTTAATGTGTAGAAGAAACAGCGTGGGTGCCAGCACTGAGCCCTGGGGCACCCCGGCATTAATTTGGTAGAAACTGGAGGAATGACCATCTACACTAACTGATATACGTCGATTAGAAAGGAAACTGGAAAGCCAAGAGCAAAGCTTAGGTGGAAGACCGTAAGAAGGAAGTTTGTTAAGAAGCCCATCATGCCAGACCTGATCGAAAGCTTTGGATATGTCAAGAGCAACGATCTGGGATTCACCAAGAAACTCAAGGACTTGTTCCAGTTGGTGAGACAAAGGAAAAAGATCAGCTGTGGATCTACTGTGACGGAATCCATATTGTCTATCATGTAAGATCTTATGTTTTTCCAGATACTTTAAGATTTGGGAATTAAATAATTTTTCCATTACTTTGCAAACAACTGAAAGAAGAGATATAGGTCTATAGTTGGAAGGGAGAGTTTTGGATCCTTTTTGGGGACAGGTTGCACACGCGCAGCTTTCCAACTCTCCGGGAAAATGCCCGTGTCGTAAGAGATTCGAAAGAGGCGAGTTAGGATGGGTGCAAGCTCGGGAGCACATTTTTTTAAGACGATTGCTGGTATGCCATCCAGCCCAGACGATTTTTTAGTATTAAGAGAAGAAAGAATACGCTTAATCTGTTTGACTTTAAAAATTATATCGGACATTTTATGAGAAACAGGGACAACTGTTGGAAGGGGAAGATTAATAGGAGGATCAAGCGTAGAATTGGCAGCAAATTGTTTGGCAAATAGTTCGGCTTTTCCTTTGGAGGTAGAGACAATTCCATCCTCAGAAATTAGGGGTGGAAAAGAATTTGTGCAAAAGTTTTGACTAATATTTTTGGCAAAGGACCAGAAAGCTTTACTGCCATTCGAGCAAGATAGAACTTTATCTTTTATCCGATTGTTAAAACGGTCTTTTGCTTCTGAGATGGTTTGATTATACTGATTTCTTGCTTCGATGCTAGCCTGCCGATTTTCGGGACTGGGGTTTTGAAGAAATTTTTTGTGGGCTTGAATTTTTAAGAGTCTGGCTTTATCACAGGATTTAGAAAACCACGGTTTGTGATTTGAAGTTATGGGGTTCTTTTTAGTGTGGGGAATATAGGTCTCAATGCCTAGATGAATTGTTTCGGTAATTTGTTTGCATATTTCGTAAGGATCGTGAGTAGAAAAGCAAGTAGAATCCCAAGGGTAGCTGGCAAAGAAATCTCTCAGACCATCCCAGTCGGCCGAGTTGTAGTGCCAGACGGTTCGTGGCGGCATGCGTTCAGTGGCCTCAAAATGTGTGGAGTATGATACGGTGACCAAACCATGGTCAGAGCGACCAAAGGGAGCAGTTACTGATGCTTCATAGAGTTCAGGGGTGGAAGTAAGAAAGAGATCTAGGGGGTTAGAATTATGGGTGGGAACCCTAGGAAAATAGGTAGGCTCCATAATTAGATTGGTGAGCGAGTTGCTGATTGCGAAATTTTCTGCTGCTCTGCCTTGTGTATTAGTTTTTGTAGAGCCTAGCCAATCCTTATTATGAACATTAAAATCCCCGAGGACGATTACTTCGGCCAATGGAAACTGGGAAATAATATTGTCGATCTTTATTGAAAGGAAATCAAAGAACTCGTTGTAGGAATTGTCAGACGGGGACCGGTATATACAGCAGATGAATTTGGTGGAAGATCTGAAAGTAAGTTTAAGCCAAAGAATATCAGGCCTACCCGATTCGAGGTTAGAAACCCTAGCACAAGCCAGGTCGTTGCGAACGTAAGCACAAACGCCGCCATGGGGTCGAAAAGATGAAATGAGTTCATAACCTGGGAAAAGGAGGTGGTTGGTTGCTGTTTTGGGACTTATTTGGGTTTCTGTAAGAAATAGTATGTGGGGTTTGGAGGATTGAAGATAATGGTGAACAGAGTTTACGTTAGAGTTAAGCCCACATATATTTGTGAAGGATATCAGACTTTTCGATGGTGGTCCCCAAATGTACCGCTCGCCCGAAGAAACGAATGGAGGGTATTTTACTTCCGGATAACTTTACGCCATCATCATTATTTCCAAATTTTACTAAGTGGAAAAAAAAAGAAAGGAAAAGAAAAAAAAGAAGAGGAAGAAGGAAAACTAAAAGAGAAAGAAGGAGGAGGAAGAAGGAAAACTGGACTCACTGCCCAGAACTCGAAACGTACTAAGACTCACGAGTCCTTTAAAGGGCAAGTGGGGTGGTACGCGGTCAGGCGAAAAGCTCCTCTACCACCTACCAGTTAAATTAAATTAAAATTTTATTAGGTCAGTTGACCGAAAATTCCCTTATTTGTCAAAATATCGAAAATGTGTTACCCAATGGCTTAAAATTTTACACATAGACATAAAGTTAAATTCTGAACAACCAATCCCTATAAAATGATTCAATATTTTGACAAATAAGAGGACTATCGGTCAACCGACCTAACAAAATTCAAATTTACTACCAATTACCAAATGACAATCGGGATCGTTCAATTTTTCTGAGATTTTAAGTAATGCAGGTTGATCTGCAAAATTGATTTTGTTCTAAACGTCATTGAAAAAAATTCATATGTCGCATACTTTCTGGCGTCACGGTATATATATATTATAAACAAGCATTAAGAATAAATTTTACAGACTGACTTGCAACAACTTCTCCGACATGGCTCTTTGATTTTATTTTTATTTTATGTGTGAATAATTAGGCCTAAAATGATGAAATAGTTTAAAAATGTATAAACTGGTAAAATAAAAGAAAATGTTTTAGTCTTTACACAATAATTAACATCAAAAATTTAGATTTTTTCCGTAATAAAAGTAGTTTTGAAAGACCTTTGTTAGTCCCTTGATTCGGAGATATCGATCACCTGAAAAAAATTGTCAAATAAAATAAATAAGTATATTTTTATTATGTTGGCTGTAAGAGCAAACAAAATTAAACTTATAAAAGAAATTTGAATTTATTACTTTAATAAAAAAACTACGCTGGATTTTAATAACAGTTTTAATTGCCCTTTAATTACTTTATATAAAAAATTATTCTTTTATGCGCTTCATATAACTTTAAGAAGATACCTAAATAATTTTTAAAATTTTAAGTCTGGAAAATAATTAAAAGTTTAGTTTAAAGGCATAAGAATTATGGTTTTGTATTTTTTTTCCATTTTAAAATCGGGTTTATACTTAAATAATTTTATAGCTCTTGCAAAGAATAATAATTATGTAGCTTGAAAAATAAACGTATGTTTTGCTAGTTTAAATTAATTTACCTTTATGATAAAACAGAAAAAATATTTTAAAAGCCTTTTTGTTTATACATACATTAAATAAAACATGTTCGTAACTTAAAACCTTTTAAAGTTTCCATTGTAACTAAAAAGTTTTAAAACATACTTAGGTTTGGTAAAAATATGTAAAAACATTAAAACTTTACTGGAAAATGGTTTTTTTGTATGTTAAAATCTTATAAAGCAATAAACCTTTTTGGACTGACAAAAGATAAAAAATAAAGTTATAGTATCAAGTATCCGGGAGTATTTTTTTAAAAATGCCTATTAATTCTTTTAAAAAAATGTTTAATTCTCTATACAAAAATATACTGTAACGTATATTTCTTAAAGGCCATAAGAAATGCAAAAATAATAGGAAGGTTTGGTATATTATTTCATTTCTTGGCCTATTTTTTTTTAAATATATATATATATATATATATATATATATATATATATATATATATATATATATATATATATATATATATATTATTTAAGAAAAAGGGTTAAAAAACTATTTTGCCTGGCAATCTCATTATTGAGCTGTGTTATAAAAGTTATTACATAATAAAATACTATTAAAGTAAAAAGTTTTAAGTGTCCAGTTACCAAACATATTTTTTCCTTTCTAGGGTGTCTAATATTATCGTTAAAATAAAATACGTGTTATTTACTATCATTTTAGGAATTCTAGCAAGGTAGGTACTAATAATTTTGGTCTTGGTAAATAATTTCTTAAAATAAAATACGATTTACATTATCAGGCGCCCATGCTGTAAAGAAAAATATCTTAATTTAACATTTCATAGTCATTAAATGCACATAACATTCGTTTTATTTTCCGCTTCACAAGCTTGCCAATTTGCTTATGTAATTAAATTTTGCTTTCTGAAATTGCTTAAATTCATAAGCCTTCCAGGAAATTAGGTCCTAATTGATTTCAACATTAGCGACAAGTTTTCCTGTGTATGTTAAATCAATAATAAAAGGAAAAATATATAGTTATATATATATATATATATATATATATATATATATATATATATATATATATATATATATATATATATATATATATATATATATATATATATATATATATATATATATATATATATATATATATGTGTGTGTGTGTGTGTCCCAAATTGGTGGGGAATGTATGGGGATCTTGGAAACCACGAAGATAGAAAATCATTAAATGGGGAAAGTTTTGGACAATTATGTTAGTAAACTAATCCCGTTTACTACGTGGTTTTATCTATTCAGGTTTAGAAATTTGAAACCTGAAACATCCCTTTTTAAAAAACGGCCATATTTTTTTACAAATGAAAAATTTTTCAAATCTGTAAAAACTTTTCAGAGCCACTTTTTTTGGAGAATATGACCGAGTAGTCAATTTTTATTTTCTACGTTTCGGGTTTTTAGAATCATCATCAATTTTATTTTTTCATTTGGACGCCATATTGGGTTTTTACGCAGCCAAATAGTGCTTTTTTGTTTGTTTCAACAATGTATAACATGTTATAATTTAAAGTTTATAAACTCATTTATTTCAAAAAAAAAATATTTTCAGTTGGCCTTGATTCCGGCGAAGGTCATTTTTTTTTTTAAACAATAAAATATTAGTAATTGGCAAAATAGATAAGCTGAACAAATATTTTCCAGAAATGGGTTCCAAATAGCTATAACGTTAATACCGTGTTACAACAAATGTAATGGGCCCATATGAAAGAGTTGATGGATTATCATCAACTTTCTTTTTCATATGGGGCCCTATTATTTTTTCCGAAATAGTGCTTTTTATTCTTATTTCAACAATGTATAATATGTTATAGTTTAGGAGTTTATAACCTCATCCACTTCAAAAAACAAATATTTTCGCAGCTCGGGTACGTTATTAAAATTTTTTTAAATTTGTAAATGGTTAATTATTTGAAGAAAAGACTTGATATTTGCAACGTTATTTCCCAAAACAATTGAAATATTAATAAAGCCGCAAAAAAGTATTTCGACAATATTCCTGAAAGGCAGCATCCTAAACTAACATACTTTCGAAAACTGGTTACAAATTTGTTTAAATTCGAAGTTTTAAAAAAACCCCGACCTAAGAAATAAGTGAAGAAAATCGACAACGAGATGCTGCAGTTAACCAATATTTAAAAAAATCCAACATCTTCAGCCGGGGATGTTGATAGATAATTCCAATACCTATGTCAATGATTCATAGGGTAGTTAGGACTATTTAAAAATATCGTTAATATGTTGAGAAATATGGACAACATTTTGAATTTTAGGTCGTTATTTTACATCTTCATTTTGTAGGGAAAATTAGTTTAGCCACTTTTTATTGTTTTTTTTTTTACTTGTTTCAATTAACTTGTTACGTGCAGTTTGTTGTAACACGGTATTAACGTTATAGCTATCTGAAACCAATTTCTGTAAAATAAACTGTTCAGCTTATCTATTTTGCCAATTACTAATATTTTATTGTTTTCAAAAAATGACGTTCGCCGAAATCAAGGCCAACTGAGAAAATTTTGTTTTTTTAAATAAATGAAGTTATAAACTCTTAAATTATAACATTTTAAATTGTTGAAATCAGGGAAAAAAAGCACTATTTGGCTGCGTAAAATCCCAAAATAGCGTCCCTATGAAAATAAAGTTGATGATGATTCTAAAAACCCAAAACGTAGAAAATAAAATTGACTATCGGTCATATTCTACAAAAAACGTTGTTTAAAGAAGTTTTTACAGATTTAAAAATTTTCACTTATAAAAAATATGGCCGATTTTCGAAAATGGATATTTCGGGTTTTTTTCAAAATTTCTCAAAACCTGAATAGATAAAACCACGTAGTAACGGATTAGCTTACTAACATAATTGTCCAAATTGTCCCCATTTAAGATTTTCTATCAAATGTATTTTCCCAAGATCCCCATACATTCCCCACCAATTTGGGACACAATATATATATATATATATATATATATATATATATATATATATATATATATATATATATATATATATATATATATATATATATATATATATATATATATATATATATATATTTTTAATTAAATAAAAAAATAAAAAAAATTTTTTTTAATAATTTTTAAATTTTTTTATGAAATTAAATAAAATTATAAAATGTATATATATATATATATATATATATATATATATATATATATATATATATATATATATATATATATATAATATATAAATATATATATATATATATATATATATATATATATATATATATATATATTTTATATATATATATATATATTTTATATATATAAAATATATATATATATATATATATATATATATATTAATAATCATAACTTTAAATTAAAAACCAAGCTTTCCTTTATGGGGAAGTTTAAGAAACGATGCTCAAATACCTACTTACCGGAACTAAAAAAATACAAAAACCTAAAACACCAATATCTATTATTATTAACAAGAAAAAAAAAATTGACAGAACAGTATTAATTTATGTAGTTAGATGCGTTTTACCGGGTTGAAAAACTTTAAATATAACATTGGAAATGAATAGATTTTGAGGAGGGGATAGGTTTTAATAACTTAGTAATTGGTTCTGCTCTTTTCAATTGGTGAAAACTCGCCTTATCAGTAGTAGGAAGTTTAATATTTTCATTACATTATTACATTTTTTGCCTTGCTTTTTTTGATTTTTTTTTTATAAAACTTTTTTACACCTATCTAGTTTTTTTTGACTTATTATTTTTCTTTTTTTCTTTTATTGTTAATTAAATAATTGTCACTGAGTTGAAGTTTTTTGGAGGAAATTTTTAGGGATTCTGTGATTACTTTTAAGTAAAAAGGTTTTTCCCACCCAGTTGGTCATTGTATAACGATACAAAATGAAGAGTGTTTTTCTTGGAAGAATCATTTAATTTTATTATTAGTATCAAAATAAAGGTTTTTGAATGGATTATTTCAAGGATTTTGAAATTATGAAATGTACGATGAAACATTAAAAAATTTAGTAGTAGGGGACAAAAACAAATTTCACACGTTTTTAAGGCAATGGAATTTAAGATTATAGCATAAATTATTTTCGTTTACAGCACAGTTCCCTTAGGCGAAAAAACAGCAATAATACCTTTAGATTTTGCACTTGGGAGATAATTTTCTAGAAAATTTGTTAGGTTTCGCATATGTAGTAATTGAAGATTACCATCTTCGCAAGGGGAAATGAGCTAATTTCGTGGGTCCATACTTTCATTTTTAGGCGTGTAGAACAATGTATTGGCTCAAAATACCTGACCTACACCACTTGATTTATTTTTGGGGTTTGAACCGGTATACAAGAACCGGTTACCCGTAAGAGAACTACACCATGCATTGGTCAACTGATCCTTCCCAAAATACAAAACAGGACAAAAGCTCAATGTTGGGAGCTTGAAGTGTTTGGGGTCAAAATTATTCTACAAATTTGTTGAAATTATTTATGATTCTATTTTGTTACAATTTTAAAGTTTCTTTCCCTAGTTCTTAATGTTTATTTAAAATTTTAGTTGTGGTACTGATCGGATTGTGAACCAAATCTATACGGTATTTGATTTTGAACATTTTTTATTTATTTATGTCGTTAAACATTTTTTGCATGTCTTGCTATATGGGAAAAAATATTTTATGAATAATAAATAGATTAAAAATACTTATTTAAAAAATTTCTCTCCATTTCAATTATTTTTTAAATCAATTAAAGCGAATGTGTCTTTTTTAATTTTTTTAGCAATTTCTATAATATTTTTATCTTGACATTAGCAGTTATTCTTTACAGAAACTTTTATTTAAACCCACATTCTGGAAAGAGACATAATTTATCATTTTGAGAATTTTAGTTGTCTTTATTTATGAAATAAGGGTGGTCAGTATCTGGAGTGGTGGTAGTGAGGATTTGCCCCACTGCACGTCGGCATAGTCAATAATTCCTATATCTCCAATGAGAGATCCTACATCTCCTCCGGTTGTCGAACGAGCACAGTGTCTGATGTGCCCCGGCGTATCATTCTCCCAACTTGCCCGGCAGGAAAGTTTGAGGCCCCACTCGCTTATCTATAAAAAAGATCCTATCCGCTTCTTTGCGGAACTTTCTTTAAGCGTAAAACCGCCTGTTTTTGATACCGGAACCCTCAGTACTACGGGATGGATTTTGAATGGTTGACCCCAGTAAATGGTATGTTACCACTTTTCAGGGATTTAGTGGACCAAATGGAATATATATATATTTTAAAATATTTATATTTATTTTATTTATATATATTTTTATATAATATATATTTTTATTTATATATATTATATATTATAAATATGTATAAATATATATATATATGTATTAACATTTAATATATATATATATATATATATATATATATATATATATATATATATATATATATATATATATATATATATATATATATATATATATATCCGTTTCGGTCACACTCAAGATCACAGCAGACAAAGGGTGCGCCGACCAAAACGGGTGAAACCGTTTCGTGATGTGCCCCTGAAGTCAACGGCGCCGTTTCACGGGGCTAATCCATCCCGAAAAAAAGGTGCTTAGAAAGGGTTCCCTAAATTTCCAAAACGAAGGCGGATAGAACCGCCTTTATAGGAAAAGGTTCCTGGCTTTAAACAGAAAGCGGATAGGATCGTTTTTATAGGATAAGGCCGGAGATGGGCCTCAGAAAGAACATCTGGTTCCTGCAAGTTGAGGAGGGCATGATACGTACCAGGACACATCAGAAAAATTGTGCTCGTGTCCGGTAGGGGCACAGTAAGAGGAGATGTAAGAACTCTTTTCCCAATCTGGTATCAGATTTATAAGAAGTCCGATCCTATTGGGAGAAATATAAAAAGGTGAGCTAAAAATAGACCGAGCGGTCGCAGTGGAGGGCGTAAAAAATCCACTCACTTTAAACCTACCTAACCTACCTACCGCGAGATACAAAAATGAAGAAAAGTGCATTTTTTTTCAATACACCCTGTATATTATTACATATTATAAAAGACAACTAAAATTCCTCGCAAATGATATATCATGTCTCTTTACCAGAATAGTAAGGTTTTAAAAATAAAAGTTTCTGTAAGAATTGGATTATTTTAGGATATTTGCCTTAGATGGCTATGAAATGTCAAGATAAAACATATTATTAGGAAAATATTGCTGATGAGTGCGGTAGAGGGACACATTTGCGGGTTTTTTTTAATAGTGACTTAAAATAATTGAAATGGAGAGAAATAACTTTTTAAATAAAGTATTAATAAATCTATTTATTATTCATAGACAATGTGGCAAAATTATAGCAAGAACATGCAGAAATTTTCCCTAATTTACGACGAATAAATAAATAAAAAAAAATGTTCGAATACAAATACCGTATTATGATTTGGTTCACAATCCGATCCGATTTTTACCACAACTAAAAATATTTAAATAAACATTAAGAACTATGGAGATAACTTTAAAATTGTAACATTTAAATAATAGAATCATAAATAATTTACAACAAATTTGTAGAATAATTTTTATTGACTTCTAAACACTTCAAAAACCTGCTGTACAACGCAGGTTTTTGAAGTGTTACATTTTTTGTCACTGCTTGTACTTCGGAAGGATCTAGTTGGCCAATGCAATTGGTGTAGTTCCTCTTTACTGTTAACCGGTGTCTTGTATACCAGTTATTTCAAATTACCCCAAAAAAAAAATCAAGTGGTGAGGTTTCAGGTGATTTTGCAGGCCAATACCATTGTTCTACACGCCTAAACCAGAGTGTAGGATCATGGGATTGGCCCACACGTTGATAATTAATTTTTTTAAATAGCTCACTTGTCACCTCCCCCGTGCAATGAGTGGGTAATCTATTCAATTGAAACCCACATATGCGAAAACGTTTAAGCCTTTTTAAATTTTTAGAAAAAATTTTCTACTACTAAGTGCAAAATCTAAGGTATTTATTGCTGTTTAATGACTCGCCGTAAACGAAAACAGCTATTTGATAGTCTTTTAGTAAACGAAAATAATTTATGCTATATTTATCTTAAAATTCCATTGCCTTAAAAAGCGGGGGAATTTAATTTGATTTTTGTCTCTACTAACGTAAAAATTTTCCTAATAATATGTTTCATCGTGACATTTCATAGCCATTTATCGCAAATATCCCGAAATAATCCAATTCCTACAGAAACTTGCTTTTATTTCCGATACCTAACTTTATAATATGTCACATGTATTATACAGGGGGTTCCTTTTAAGAAAAAACACTTTTCTTCATTTTTGTATCCCACGTTTGTATCACTAATTTTGACCAACCCTGAATAATGTAAAACTTTTTTTTTACTTAAAAGTAATACACAGGACCTCTCTAAATTACCTCCAAAATTTAAACTTTCGACAAATCTCAGTGACGTAGTAATAAAAATTTAATTAAAGCAATATTTTAAAGAAAAAATGAAGTAATTAATAAGTCAAAAAAAACTAAAGATAGGTGTAGAAAAGTTTTTTAAAAAAAAAAAATCAGAAAGCAAAGGCGGAGCGAAAAATGTAATAATATATAGGGTGTCTTATTGAAAATATTAAACTTCCTACTACTTTTTGGTATAAGCGGCAACGCCGTTTTTAAAAATATTTAAGATTAATAGAGCAGAACCAATTACTTAAGTTGGCAAATTTTCAAAAAAACCTATGTCCTGTTTTTCATAAACGTCTAAGGTGTCATATACATTTTCACAATGTTTATAAGTATTTAAAAGTTTTAACAACTGTATTTTAAAACGGCGCATCGCTGCGACATAACATAAAATTAATACTTGTGTCTGTGCAGTTTTTAATTTTTTTTCTCTTGGATTAATAATAAAAGATATTGGTGTTATTATCAATAGGTTTAAATGTATTTTCTACAGTTCCGGTAAAAGTAACAGAATATTTAAAAATGATCTGCTGGTCCGTTTTCCGTGTTTCCCTTTTAAAACTCCCCATATGGGATGCTGCCTTTACTCTTAACAGCTTAGTGATTATTTAAAAAATGTACAAACGTGTTAAAAATTCAATTTTTAACAGTATTTAGATGCCTTAAAAATGTTACTATGAAGCAATAGTGCCTTAAAGTAACATTTTAAAGCAGTAGTGTTAAAAGTGAAATGTCAAATTTTGAAAGGTAACGTCAACGTTTATTTATTTACTAATAGTAGACCGCAAAACGTTAAAAAAGTCGCTTCCTTCTTGACTTTTTTTTAAGGTATAACCAGATGCGACCTTTACAGAACGATAATTAGGTCCTTGGGCATCTGAAATGGCCAATGACGACATTTTCTAGGAGGTTTTTTATAGCGGATAATGTCATAAATCTATCATAATTATTGTTTCTTACTCATTCACACATACCTCGCGATATCTCCGTCACTATTTAAAATAATTGAGATTATCTTTTTTGAATGATAGAGGAAATGTAAGCGAAGGTGACTGTAAGAATTAATTATTTAAAAGAGGCTTTGTTTTTTTTGTAAACCCAAGACAAACTTGAACATTTACTTTTCTACATCACTTTTTAGAGTAATCGAAAAACTTTTTTGTTTTAAGGAATTTTGCCATACTATCTGCGTATGAAATGAAGCTAATATGGCAACAAAGTTCTTGAAAAAAACCGCAGTAGTGTACCATTCATAGTTTTTGAAATATTGATAATTAAAATAACGAGCATACGTGCGTTCGGCAGATTTTTTCCTCGAGAGGCAGCCGCGCCGGCTGCCGGCCGTCGCGTAGCGTCTTTGCGTTGTCAGCTTTTTTTTCGTCTAAAAAATTGCTTATAATATGATAAATATTATTTTCGCCTACCCGACCCTTTTTAATACCCAGGTATCGCGTATTATTTTCTCATATATCCGGGTATACCCGGGTATTTAAACTTTTTGAAGAAAAAGAGACAATTTCCTTATAATCATGTTTTATTTTATTTTGAAAGAGTGAAGTATGTCAGTAAGTCTTCTTAACTTATAGTACAATCAGTCACACAGTTAAACGATGACGACAATGACTTTTTACTACAATGCATTCTGTTATACAATAACATAAATATAACTAAATAAACTTTTTTCTGTGACACAGTTAAAAATTAAAAATCACACACAGTTAAACAGTCTTGTGTTTATAAAGTGGTTAAAAACTTAAAATAATTTTTATGAATAAAACTTTTTGTTATGTTAAAAGATTAAAAAATTTCGGAAATTTTAGTACTAGGTCGAAATAAATTGTTTTTCGCGGTCTTTTTTGAACCAGGCTTGAACTTTCTTCAGATTTAGATTGAGAAAACGATGTCAATGGCACTTATTTTATGTAATATTAAATATAATTACTCACCGTTTACCGAACAATATTAGTATTGCGAACCGAATATTTTCTACACTCCTATAAAAATAATAGAAATAAAACTTTTTATTCAAACCCCAACGAAATAAGAACAAAATACGGTGACATAACCAAACATAACCTCAAATTTACTGCATTTTTGTAAAAAACTGAACGCCTTCTTTAGAGTTATTTTAATTGTCGTTAGTGCTAATTTGCTAATATTGTTTTTAAGGCGCTACTTTTTCAAAAAAATTTCTAAAAATTTTGATGAATTCTTGGATCAAAGTGGGTATCCGGGTACCCGGGTCTAACAATAAAATAGTACCCAGGTACTAAAAATTTAATATACCCGGGTATACCCAAGTCCGGGTACCCGGGTAGAAAACCCTAATAAATACCTAAAAATATTTCGGTGAAAATTATAATCAGTCAAATAAATAGGAAAATATTCTATTTATCTTTTAATTATTCAGTAAAGCATTAAAATGAAATATTCGCTATTTTGTATCAAAGCTCCCCCTCTCACATACATAAATAAAATACTGAAATAATTCGGATCAGGCCAAGCGAGCGGGCGGTTTAGCAAGACGCAGGCGAGGCGACGCGGCGCAGCATATGGCGAACGGAAAATTGTTCAAATTTAGGTAACGATAACTTCAAAGTTATTTATCCTAGAATACTGCGGATTTTTTTAAAAACTTTGTTGCTATATTAACTTCATTTCATACGCAGATAGTATGACAAAATTTCTTAAAACAAAAAAGTTTCTCGATTACTCTAAAAAGTGATGTAGAAAAGTAAATGTTCAAGTTTATCTTGGGTTTACAAAAAAACAAAGCCTTTTTTTTGATAATTAATTATTACAGTCATCTTCGCTTACATTTTATCTATCATTCAAAAACAAAAAAATCGTAACTATCTTAATTAGTGACGGAGATATTGCGAGGTATGTGTGAAAAAGTAAGAAACAATAATTATGATAGATTTATGACATTTTCCGCTATAAAAAAACTCTGACCTCCTAGAAAATGTCGTCATTGGCCATTTTTGAGGCCCAAGGACCTAAGCTATAATTCTGTAAAGGTCTCATCTAGTTATACCTCAAAAAAAAAGTCACATTTTTACAGCTTTTGCGGTCCACTATAACATATTTATTAAATGTACCGGGTCTTCCACTAAGAGAGGTAGTCGGCTATATCTCAGAAACTACTAATAGTATAACTTTCGGGAAAAAAAATTTTAGATAAAAGCGACCAAGAGAAATTGCTGGAAATTATTTTCAAGTCTGTGGGATGGCCGCTAGGGGGCGTAAGGGTAACGTCAAAACATAAAAATATACATTTCTCAAAAAATATCAAATAAAGTGTATCAATAAATGGTACTATTTTTATCTTTAATGTTATCTAAACAAAGAAGCTTCAGGTGTAATTTTTGTCAGTTCTAAATTAAAGTGGTGGGGGAAGGTTAAAGTTTAATTTAGAAAAGTGCTAATAACTCCGGATTGCTTTAACCGAATTTAGTGAACTTAGTCTCGTTTAGAAGAGCATTTTAAGCATTATTTTCAAGTGTATAAACTATTGCTACATTCATCTCACAAACGCCGCTAGAGGGCGTCAAGGTAAAACTAACCTATTTTACGAATTTTTTTGAAAAATTTAAATACAATAATATATACTTTTACATATTTAGATAGAGAAAAAAATCCTAACAAAAGGCGAAAACCGCAATTTAATATCTTTTTCAAACCGAATATATTCGCAAAAATATAAATACTACATAGAGACGTAACGCATTTAAGGACACGATGTTTTCTACTAGGCCGATTTTTTAGGTAAAATTAAATTTATACATTTTTACAAAATCTAATGACATACTACGTAATTTTTACTAATTTAAACCCATTTAACGATATTATACAACATTAGATAATTACCAACCTATAACTGTAATAATCCATCGAGCGTGGTCCTTATCAAGTTAGCTTTGAAAATAAAAGGATGCTAAAATGTCAAAAATCAACAATTTTTATTTCAAAATATAATTTTTAGTGTTGTGCTATTGTGTTTTTAAAAGATGCCTTTATTGCTTGAAGAAGCAGTTAATATTATTGCTATTTATTTTGAGTGTCTGCAAAATGCGACAATAGCTGCAAGGCTGTATGTATTGAGATATCCTTAGAGAGGCCGGTACGGCAGCAGCAGCAGAATGTTCACTTGTTTAGCAAATCGCTTTCGTACCACGGGAAGTGTTCTTCGCCCTTACACAATCAACGTTTTTGCTTATGTAGAGTTTAATCCTCAAGCAACAAAGGCATTTTTAAAGAACACAATAGCACAACACTAAAAATAATATTTTTAAAAAACACAATAGCACAACACTAAAAATAATATTTTGAAATAGAAATTGTTGGATTTTTGACATTTCAGCACCTTTTGTTTTCAAAAGCTAACTATAGGACTATATTATTAAGTTTTAGGTTGGCAATTATCTAATGTTGTCTAATATCGTTAAATGGGTTAAAATTAGTAAAAACCATGCAGTATGTCATTAGATTTGTAAAAATTTATAAATTTAATTTTTACCTAAAGAAATCGGCCTAGGTAGAAAACATTGTGTCGTTAAATGCGTTACGTCTCTATGTCGTATTTATATTTTTGCTAATATATTCGGTTTGAAAGGAGATATTAAATTGCGGTTTTCACTATTTGTTGGGATTTTTTTCTTAATCTAAATATGTAAAAGGGTATATATATTGTATTTAAAATTTTCAAAAATTTCGTAAAATAAGTTAGTTTTTACCTTGACGCCCTCTAGCGCGTTTGTGAGATGAGTATAGCAATAGTTTATACACCTGGAAATAATGCTTAAAATGCACTTCTAAATGAGACCAAGTTTACTAAATTCGGTGAAAGCAAACCGGAGTTATTAGCACTTTTCCAAATTAAACTTTAACCTTCCCCCACCACTTTAATTTAGAACTGACAAAAATTACACCTGAAGCTTCTTTGTTTAGAAAACATTAAAGAATAAAATAGTACCCCTTATTGATACACTTTATTTGATATTTTTATGAGAAATGTATATTTTTATGTTTTGTGTTACCCTTACGCCCTAGCGGCCATCCCACAGACTTGAAAATAATTTCCAGCAATTTCTCTTGGTCACTTTTATCTAAAATTTTTTTTCCCGATAGTTATACCATTAGTAGTTTCTGAGATATAGCCGACTACCTCTCTTAGTGGAACACCCGGTACAATTCAAACCAATTAAAAAACAAATTCCTTCCACAGCTCTAGCATTCTTTGTAGTTAAGGTGGATTGAACAGAAAAAACCGCATTCTCACCAGCATCAACAAGGGTTGTTAGAATTCATTAATAAATGCCAACTTCAATAATTTTTGTTTACAATGCTATGTAAAACTATATCTTTTATTTTTAAATAATTTTATTTTTATTTGCATTATTGCGTTTGTAAAAAAATATTGTATGATATTTGTGTTAAAAGTACGTTTTAAGGCACTCATGTAAGTTGCAGAGTTCGCTTCGCTCATTCTACAAACTTTCACATTCGTGCCTTAAAATTGTACTTTTAACACTTTTATCATTAATAACTACTGTCCTGGTGGGCCCTACTTACAATAAAGTAGGTAAATTAGACAGAAAAGCAGAAAATGTACTTACTTTGAATAATAAAACCGTCCTAAAAACACCAAATTAAACAAAAATTCTATCAATTTACCAACAAAAATATCGATACTCTAGGCTTTTGCTTAAACAAAAATTAAATATATTTTTTTATTACGTCCAATAATTTTAGTAATTGCTTAGAGCAAAATTAAATTGCTTATACGAATCGCTGAATGTGTTATTCGGGCATTGCTGTTTATAAAGATAATTTTAATTAGAACTGCACTTGCAATTAAATATAGAGCAATTATAAAGGCCTTTTAACGAAAATTATGTAATTTGTTTTAATAAATTATGTTGGTATTTTAGAGCTAATTAAAATGATATTCTTTATATGGTTTTGTAGCCTATATGCCAAGGTCCTAGAGACATATACAATCTGGTTATGATTTATGGGTTTAAATTTTAAATTAATGTAATGTATAAAAAAAGAAAAATATATTTTATATTATATATTTTTCATATTATTAAAACATGTTATAATTTTATTTCTGCATTATTTTATCTGCTACATTATTATTAAGTAAAACTAATTTACCCATGTTTTAAAAAGACCATGCACACTTTAAATGGGTTTTTGGCGACCGGTGAAAATTAACCAAATTTTAATATGTTATTAGGGACCTCAAAAGAAGCAATGTGAATCCCAGATCGTTGCTCTTGACACATCCAAAGCTTTCGATCAGGTCTGGCATGATGGGCTTCTTAACAAACTTCCTTCTTACGGTCTTCCACCTAAGCTTTGCTCTTGGCTTTCCAGTTTCCCTTCTAATCGGCGTATATCAGTTAGTATAGATGGTCATTCCTCCAGCTTCTACCAAATTAATGCTGGGGTGCCCCAGGGCTCAGTGCTGGCACCCACGCTGTTTCTTCTACACATTAACGATCTTCTCTCTTCCACAATCAATCCCATTCATAGTTTTGCTGACGATAGTACCCTCCACTCTAGTATTCAATTTCCTAAGCCACTGTGTAATCCTGATTTCGAAAACAAGCGCAGGTCAATGCAGATATCCCTTTCACAAGACCTCAAACTTATCTTGGTTGGGGCGCCAAAAATCTTGTTCAGTTTAATGCCTCGAAAACACAGTCATGTTCGCTGTCGCGAAAAAAGTCTGCAAATGCTCATCCCTTACATATGAGCGGCCAAGTTCTGCAGAACAAAGAGTCGTTTAATCTTGTCGGTTTTACTTTTGAGAATAACATGAGGCTGGCACAAACATATTTTATCCATAGCTTCGGCAGCTTCAAAAAAGATTGGATTTCTCTTCCGAGCCAGAAAATATTTCTCTTCTTCCAATCTGTACACTCTGTATGTATCCCAAATCAGACCCTCTTTAGAATATTGTTCTCATGTCTGGGGAATGGCGTCCCTACAACACTTAGCATTCTGGACTCTATTCAAAGAAGAGCCGTTCGTCTTATTAATGATCCAATGCTCACAGAAAGGCTTCCTCTTCTTGCCCACCGTCGAGCTGTAGGGGATCTGTCGCTCTTCTCTAGGTATTTTCACGGCTTCTGCTCAGAGGAGTTGGCCAGTATAATTCCTTCTCTGGCAGCTCCCAACAGAGCAACACGTAGTGCGACTTATATGCATCCTTTTACAGTTCAGTTAGAGAGGCCCCGAACTTCCCGCTTTCTTCGTTCCTTCATCCCTAGAGTGTCAAGACTGTGGAACCTGCTGCCCGCAGAAGTTTTTCCTTCTCCTCCCAATCTCCAAAAATTTAAGTCCCGTGTAAACAAACTCCCTCTCACCACACTGAAGACACCCACGGTGCGTTAGTACTTAGGCATCAGCCTTCGTGGACTGTCCCAAGATTAAAAAAAAGCAATTTTTATTCTTGCACCAAAACTCTTAACTTACAGGGTGAGCCGCTAGAGCTAGGTATAATTTGTGTCTTGCCCTTGAGTAAAATAAAAATACAGGGTAATTTGGAAAAACAATTGTTTAAAGCCATATACAAAATATGAATAAGTATTCTAAATAAGTAATATGTAATATAACCGTTAGAAAATAACAAGTTAAGCCAAAATAACTGTACACTTGTAGGGATTTTAAATAATCTTTTAACCGCAATATATACAGAGTACCTTATGTACAATACGGAAAAAATTAAATTATATCTATTTTAAAAATCCTTTAAACTTAATAAATTGAAATAAATTTAAGCAATTTGACTATTTTAATAAATTGCTGACAAAAATAAGAGGTAAAAATAAAACAAAATGATTTTATTGCATGCATTATTTATATTTATTTAAGCATGGAAAGTGACTTAAAAATCAAAGATTTGCCCGAAGATAAAAGGTAAACATTACTGAATGCTTATAATCAAATTCTCGACACGGTCACTAAGGCAAGTGAATCAGTATATACAAGGTTTCGTATAATAGTATTTTAAAGATTAAAGGAATACTATTTTTTTATAAATTAATGTATAGGTACCTCATTATAAAGATAATCATTAATTTTATGTGTTGATTTACACAATTCTTAATATTACAAAAACGATAATACCTATTGAAAAATGTTATTTAACCAAAAATTTAAAATATTAAAATTTTTTAAAGTTTTACAAAAAATTTTTATTGGCAAAATATTACAGTAAAAAAGTTGAGTTATAACTTAAAATAGTTTTAAAAATTTGATTTTTGTATTATATCTCAAAAAGTATTAACTTTATACAAGAAAGTTATATAACTTAATTAAATTTAAGATCTTGTAAAAATACATAATTTTTGTTTTATAAAATTTCGTATAGCTTTAAAAAGTTTTGAGATATTCAAATTTAAAACAAATTTAATAATATTTTAGACACTAGAGAAGACAAAAAAGATGAATATACCAAAAATTAGGCTCCCAAAATTATCCATATAAAAAGTTTGATAAACATATTTAATAAAATGAATAATACAGAAGATACAAACAAAAATTTGATTTTAATCAAAAATTTTATTTTAAAATAGTTAAAAAAAAATAATATTTTTTAATAATCTGATTTTTGTATTTTTCTTATTTAAATTATTTATTTTATTTATTTTAATCCGATATTACCTAAAATACAATACAATAAAAATATTATTTAGGATATGGAATAATATTTTTTGGCTTACTCTGCATTTTTATTTTGCCTTATAACACTTTGTAAGTTAAGCAAGTTAAAATACAGAAAAAAAAACTTAAAAGTTTTTGTATTATCTACTCTTTAAATACAGGTAATACTTAGCAAACCATTATTTTTTAAACTAGTTGGACACAAATAATACCTAGCTCTAGCGGCTCAACCTGTAGGTTTAGAGTTTTGGTGCAATTATAAAAATTGCTTCTTTGGTCCCTAGTAACATATTCAAATTTGGTTAATTTTCACTGGTCGCCAAAAACCCATTTAAAGTGTCCATGGTCCTTTGTGTGGTTGGAAAAAATATTGTTTTCTTTTCTTTTCCCATGTAATAGTGTCTTTATTTATTATTAAAAAATAATTTTGTATTTTAGTTAGATGCATTAACAGGAATGCATGTATTTTTATTTATTAAATAAATTTTAACGCAAATTTTTTGATTTAGAAACCAGAAACTTAGCAAAATTTCTTGTTTTAAAACTATTTTAAATAAAATTTAAATAAAAACAAGTGTACTTTCTACATAGACACATACGTAATTGCTTAATGTGGATATAAACAATATTAATAGGAATAAAATTATATCGTTGACTTAGTGTAACCCACGATCTTTCTTTGTATTAAATAACTTCATAAATTTGGTAAAATTAGCATAGCATGTCTACCCGGGTTATGATGTATTTACAAAAATAAGTATATATTAGTTCTTTTGAGTATTTATGATGTTTAATTCATTTTATCATTTGGTTTTTAATATTTTCTTGAGTGAAAGTCACCTTATAATCGGTTATGTTTAGATACTATTTTTCTTAACTCGACTCATATTTTAAAAATCCGTTACAGCAGAGGCATAGATTATTTCCTTACCTTTAAAATGGTGTATAATTTATGTCGTTTAAGTAAAAAATAGTTACCGAAAAACGTTATCTCCTGTAGGCTTGCAATCGGAAACAACATCGCATCGATACACCGAATTTGGAAGAACCTAAATAAAGTATAATATTTTTAATGCGGCTATATGAAAATTGTGGTAGTGGGAGTTTGTTAGTCTCCGCCCACCGTCTCTGCGTCCTTTCGCCCGACCCCTAAGTGTAGTGTAAATGCACTCTTAAGGCTGGATCCACACTATAAGGTCAATCACGGTTCGTTCGCGGTCGGATCTTGGTCTGGTAAAATATTATTAAATGAAAAACAATGTGTGCATTCATACTATCCGTAACAGTCAAGTTCCGGTCAAATCCCATTTCAGTCGCTATCAGTCTTAAAGAAATTTTGTTTGAGCGAGATCGAACTTGTCATGACATGTATCGATAGTATAAATGCTCTTTTGTTCCCGGTTTAGTCAGCTATTACTCGATGAAGCAACAATTTCATCAAATGTAATTAATGTATATTTAAAAGATTTTTAAAATGTTTATTGAATAATTGAAAAATATGTTTATTTACCTCAAACATACAATGAATTTTTCTCAAAATTTGTTTTTTTTTTATATTTGTGGGGTGATTTTCTTAAAAATCATTTTAAACGTACTCCAATTCATTCGACAGTATTGTAAAAAAATTCTTTATCATATTAATTAAATAAGGATTGAGGGTGAAGTATTCTCCTTCCGTTTTTCGTTACACTAACATTCTTTTTCTTGTTTTATATGTTTTTCTTGCGTTGATAATATTATCTTTTTTATCGAGAATAAAAAATAAAACAGCTAATTCTTTAATCGAAAAGTTCAATGACATTTTTCGACAGTGAATATTACAAGTAATTAAATACTTTAACGTTTATTTTATTATTAATTACGAAACAAATACATCCGACTTTGATTATTTATTGACGGGTAAAGACTGAATCGTGAACTGAGTCAGATTGTCTAATGCGAACATGATTAAATTTTACCAGACCGAGATCGGACAGCGAACGAACCTTAATCGACCTTATAGTGTGAATCCAGCCTAACTAATTTTAAGCGAAAGAAAAAATTAATTACATCTGCAAGTTTCGGATTGATTTTTATTACTTTTTAAAACTGAAAACAAATGAGGTTTACATTTTAGTAGTTAGGTAAAATATAACGTTTTCGTTTAGGTACTGATGAAAGGCGTTTGAAGTAAATTATTTTTACCAGTACAAAGCTCTCTTTTATATGATGTTCTACTGCCTTTGCGTCGTTTAACAAAATACAAAACTGCAATTACAAACTCCGAATAACTAAAAGCACTGAAAAAGGCTTTTAATTTTAAAAATAATCTATAGTAAAAGGAAAGGCAGTTTTATAGAGAAGTGATTTAGAAGTTTTTGCATGTTTTACATAAAGAGAAATTTAAAAAATAAAAACAAAACTTTTATAATACAGATCTTTTGAAATTAAATTACTTTTTTTTATTTTGCTTACACAGCATGATTACACAGCATAATCATTTAAATAAAGTATTTAAAATAGCAGAATTTAAAAAACTAAATATTTTTCTGTTTTATAATAGGTGTAAAAAACCCGCGTATTCTGGTATACCCTTTTAGCATTAAATTTACTTAATCATCATTTTTTTAATATTAGAATATATTGTGTATTGTGTCAATAAATTTCTTAATAAATAAATAAACCATAATTTTTCTTTAAATTTAGTAAAAAAGTGTCTAAGTTCATAAACCAGGATACAGGGTGTCCTGATCCCATCCCATAGCTTTCGGAAAAAATATTTATAATGAAACTGGTCTCGAGAAAATGCTGAAAATTATTTTCTGGTCTGTAATTACACCGCTAAAGGGCGTAAAACTAAGACCAAAATTAAAAACACACGGATTATTTAAAAATATGCCGTATTAACTTATATCGTTGATAGTTTTCTTACAAACTATGTAAAATTGGGAAACTTTTTTCTTTTAAGCGTTTTTTCCTAACCTGTCAAATATAGGAAGGGGGCACAAGCAAATGTACATTTGAAAAAAATTAAATAACTTTTTTTGGCATAATCGATTTTGATAAACTAGGTCTCGTTTAAAAGAGCTTTTATTAGGGCTTTGGATAAAATATTAAAATAATTAATTTATTTTTTTGTTTTATCCCTAGAGACTAATTTGTGTCAAAGTTATAAATTTTGTCAATTTTTTTGAAAAATTTAAATGCAATGGTAATATTATTATACGCCCATTAAAAAGAGCATATAAAAGTAAAGAAACTAGTAAAAACCGCATATTGATATCCTAATTAATTCTCGACTTATTGCCGAAAAACTGCATTACTCGTATTTTTCCTATTTTAAGCTGTCAGATAAACAACGCTGCGTTTTTATTGAGAGTGCCGGGGCGTCAAAAATCACAAAAAACAGGGACGTCAAAAATGACGAGTGCATTGATGGTCAAATCTGATAAAAACAGCATTCATTATTAAACGGCTCGTGAATGATAATGGCTGATTTGTTATTATCTACGGGCTCTGGCTAATTATATCTTCATTGTGCTGGAATAGAATGCATATTTTCAGTTTCTATTAAATGGGTTGCCAAACGTCTAAACATGTTTTTTATTTAAATGCCGTCTTTCGGGATATCTTTATGCTTATGGCATTTTATCTTACAGAAATAAAGGCATTTTTAAAAATTTTAAAATAAACCGCAAGTATATCTTATACCTCGGTGGTAGAATAAAACATAATTAAAAGCTACCTAAAAACGATTAATATACCTACTACTAATAATAATAACGATATACTACGATAAACAAGAACTAAATTTCAAATTATCAGATTTGACAAACAATGCACTTGTCATTGTTGACGTCCCTGTTTCTTGTAATTTTTGACGTCCCGGCACTCTCAATAACGCCGCGTTGTTTATCTGACAGCTTAAAATAAGAAAATATACGAGTATTGCAGTTTTTCGGCAATAAGTCGAGAATTAATTAAGATGTCGAAATGCGGTTTTCACTTATTTCTTTACTTTTTTATGCTCTTTTTAATTGGCATATAATAATTATACCATTGCATTTAAATTTTTTGAAAAAATTAACAAATTTTATAACTTTGACACAAATCAGTTCCTGTAAATAAAATATAATAAAAAAAAAATAAATTAATTATTTCAATATTTTATATTAAGCCCTGATAAAAGCTTTTTCAAACTAGACCTAGTTTATCAAAATCGGTTATGCCGAAAAAAGTTATTTAACTTTTTTCAAATGTAAATTTGCTCCTCCCCCTTCCTATATTTGACAGATTAGGAAAGAACGCTTAAAAAAATTTCCCAGTTTTACATAGTTTGTAAGAAAACTATCAACGACCTAAGTTAATACGACATATTTTTAAATAATCCGTATTTTTAATTTTGTTCCTAATTTTACGCCCTCTAGCGGTGAAATTACAAACTTGAAAATAATTTCCAGCTGTTTTTCAAGGCCGGTTTTATCATAAATATATTTTTTTGAAGGCTATGCGATGAAGGGTTCTCGAGATATCGCCGGAGGACGACATTATCAGGACACCCTGTTTACATGCCACAAACAGAAGTATGAGAAGGTATTGGACATAAGGGAATTTGTCACAAAAAATTACATGTTGAAATTTTGGTATCATTATAAAATCCGGATTTCGATTCGTGTATCTCTTATTCCCTAGATACCTATTAATTAAAAGATGTCTAGATTAAAATGTGGTTGCTTTATACATACTTAAAATACTTTTTATTATATTTACCTGAAAATACTACATTTTCAACTGTGTATAAAATACAGTAAATATGACATTTTCAGAACAGAGCACGGAATTTTTTCTTTCGATCCCTCTTTCCGTCATAACAACGATTTATTTATTAATGACATATTTTATTTTCTGTCAGTGAAATTAATGCCATTTTCAAAAAATGAATTCAGATTTGGAAGAAAATCCGGATATTCCCGATATTATGTTACAACAAGCGGCAGAAGTGAGCGCAGATTTATTACCAGTGACATCCAGGTTGAGATAGGAACATGAATATCACATTTTTACCGAGTGGCGGATTCAGAAAGAGTCAAAATTGTGAGTGACGATATTCTCTAAGTTTATTTTTCTGAAAAGCCAAATCTATGAAGTCATCCACCTTATGGAGTCGATTCTCCATGTTAAAGAGTTGTTTGGCAATAAAGAAAATACTCACAACCAATATCCCAAAAAATATCGCTTTTTTGAAACGAAAAGCTGTAGGATATGTACCAAAGAAATCCAAAGTTATAACATCAGAACAAGTAACCAAATTTTTATGTGAAGCTTCAGATGGACAATATCTACTAGCAAAAGTAATTTTACTGTTTGGCATCTTCGGTGCATGTCGCAGAAATGATTTAATACGTTTGAGTTTAGACAATGTGGGCGTTTCCTTGTCGTGTTCTTACGAGATGGAAAAACTCACAGGTCAAGAAGTTTTACCATTACCAATGAAAATTGCAAATTCAATCCCTGTACACTTTACCGTAAATACGCAGATCTCCGCCCTAAAAATATGGAGAGTAAAAGATTATTTGTTGCATACCGAAACCAAAGATGTTACGCTCAACATGTTAGGTGCCATACTATCAGTGGTATTCCAAAACTTGTTGCAAAATACTTAAAACTAAAAAATCACGAAGAATATACCGGACATGGGCTAAGGCGTTCTTCGGCTACCATGTTGGTAGAAAGCGGCGGTGATTTGCTCACTTTGAAAAGACACGGAGGATGGCTTTCTTCCAATGTAGCAGAAGGATATATAGAGGGGTCCATACAAAGAAAAATTGAATTATCCCAAAAGTTGTTTAGGCCTTGTAACTTGGAAACAACAAAATCTGTAACAGTCAATCAAAAGAACAAAAACATACACGAACACCCCGCTTCAACATATTTGGTTCAACAAAAAGAAATACAAAAGGGATTAAGCTTCAACAATAATACGAATTGTAAAATAAATATAACCATTAACCCAAACGGTTCCGTCCAAAATTAATTTTTTTAGATTTAATTAGCTTGTAATTTTTTTGTTAATTTGTTTTACTGTTTTAAAAATTAAAATAAATAAACGCAATTTTCTTAAATCATTTTTTGCGATGTTTTTTGTTTATGTTGTTTTCAGGTACCTAAGTATAATAAAAAATATCGTTCATTACACGTCCAAAAATGGATTTTACCGTTCATGCATGACTTCCCGTGTTCGGCTGCGCCTCACACGAGAATTTGTCACGTCGTCATTTCCGTACTGGTAATGAAATTTACTATTTTAGTGGACTTAGAGAGCAAAAATTAATTATTGTGAATAAATTATATGCTTTGGTTAAATTAATTTTTAATAGTGCTTAATATACTTAGGCCTGGTACTTTCATTAACGGATAACTTTATTGTGCGGATAATTTCCATGGTTCCCAATTGTCCCCAAAATTGTTTTATGAAATTATTCGGAAAATAATTTATCCGTTAATGAAAAATAATGTTTTTTTTTGCAGATCAGGGGGGTCGTCCCCCTTGGGCAGAAACTTATCGTGTGTGTTTTAACTGAAAGTTATCAGTTTTCTGTATGTTTTTAACATTTAAAATTTTACCTTAAAAGCGCTTGGTGAACTATTTGCTTAAACACAACGAAAATATAATAACGAATTTTAAATATTGTGTTAGTTCGAAAAATTTAAAATTTTAAAATATAAAATAAATAACATTAGTTTTTCAGTGACTTTTATATATATATATATATATATATATATATATATATATATATATATATATATATATATATATATATATATATATATATATATATATATATATATATATATAATAAAAAAGAGGAAGGGTAGTCGTGACTGACTAGTTAAAGAAAAAATCTGAAACCAGAGTAGTGGAAATGCAGTCAATTGAAAGGCCACTTTAAGTAATTAACTCTTTATTGAAAAGTCGAGCTTTCGGAAAAACTTTTTCCCATCATCAGGACAATCTAAAAATAAAAGAAAATGATTCTTGTTAGAGAAACCAACAAAAATAATTCTCTTTTTTACAAAGTTCTTACCATATGTGAGTTGAAAACATGAAACAGGTTAATAGCAATGAAGAACAAAACCTTCATTCACATTCCTCTTTAAACTACATTGACTTTAACTTAGTTTTTAGCACGTGGATCGTTGCCACCGTGTTACTAACAAGACTTTTACGGAGTGAAAGAAATATAATAAAAAGCAAAAGAATTTATAGTTAAAAAACTTACAAAAAACAAGTATGGTTTAAAAACTTAACGACCAATGAGCGCTGTCAGTTGAACAAGAAGTAAAAATTTTAATATAATGATTTTAAAAAACTTTGGATTTTCCATTTTTAAGATTTGGACCTCACAGGCCGCATCTTGCATAACTGACAGAGCCATCTGTCGTGGTGCCTAGGTAATTATTTATACACTGCTCACAATTAAGGTAATTATTTATACACTGCTCACAATTAAGAGTTTGCAGATACATTATTGTATTTTAAAAAATGAATACCATTTACAAAGGTTTAAAATTAATAGAATGTAATATGTATGTACCTACAAGGCTAACAAAATAGTTAAACAACTGAGGGACAAGGAAATTATAGACGATGATTTATTTAAAAAAATGACCAACTATAATTCAATAGCTCCTAGATTTTATGCCTTACCTAAAATTCATAAGGCCACATTGTCTATGAGACCCATTGTTTCTTCAATTAATAGTCCAAATGGACGACTGGCTTCTCACATGACCGAAATTCTTACCCATGCATATGATTTTAACAATGATTATTATATTAAAGATTCGTTCACCTTCAGTGAGTTTATAAACAATATTCAAATCCCAGACGGTCATGTGATTGTTAGTTTCGATGTAGTTTCCCCTTTTTACTAACCTACCTTTAGAAGTAATTATTGCTAGTCTCGAAAATAAGTGGGACACAATCTCAGACTATTGCGGAATGGATTTTGATACATTTAAAACCATAATAACTTTTATTTTTGATTCAAATTACTGTGTTTTTAACAATAAATATTACAAACAAATACATGGAACCCCAATGGGATCCTCTATCTCACCCATTCTTTGCAACTATGTTCTTGACGATTTGGTGAGGGATTCTCTGGAGAATATGCCTTTCTCAATTACCTTCGTAAAACGCTATGTGGATGATCTTATTTTATGTATTCACATAATAGAGTAGATGTAGCTCTAGAAATCTTTAACTCTTATAACCAAGATCTTCAATTTACCGTGGAGCATGAGGTTAACAACAGCCTACCTTTTTAGATATGCTTGTTGTACGTGACCCACAAGGTACTCTTAAAACAACCTGGTATAGAAAACCTTACTGTTCTAACAGGTTCATAAGCTACCACTCTTATCATCCAACAAACATGAAAATCAATCTTATCTTAGCGATGAAAAGACGAGCTGTTTTCTTGTCACATCCCGATTACAGAGAAAAGGCACTAAAACAATTGGAAAATATTCTTGCAGAGAATTCCTACCCAAAACATATTATAAATAAATTCTTATATAGCACACAATACAAATTGCCAGAAAATTTACCCATAAGATTAAGTCAACCACTTTCCTTGCATACGCAAGACAGAGATATAACACAAAATTCAATTCATGGTGAATTTTCTCAAGAACCAGGAATGCCTCTTTTTGTTCTATTCCATATATAGAGGATTTAACACCTAAACTTATAAAACTCTTTAATAATAATGACATTAAAATAGCAAAAAAATGCCTCAAAACTGGTTCCATTTTATTTACTAAAACTAAAACTCCAATAGATAACAAAGAATCTTATAACGTAGTGTATCAAATTCCATGCCGTGAATGTGATCTAGTCTACATAGGACATACATGCAGAAATCTAATTGGTCGTATCACTTCTCATAAAAGTGACGCCAGAAGAGGTGTTCTTTCTTGTGCACTCTCTCAACATGTAAACACTGCTGGACACGCTATGGACTGGCAGAATGCAAGAATTTTAGATAGAGCTGACAATTGGTACAAGAGAACTTTCCTAGAAATGGTACATATTTACTTACAACCAAAATCTATGAATAAAAGGAGTGATATCCAAAATCTTAGCTCCATTTATAATTATATTCTCTCGTACCAAAAAAACAACAACAATATTTCGTTAGATTCAATAATAAGCATCTGAACTTGCATTTTGTAGGTACATACATATTACATTCTATTAATTTTAAACCTTTGTAAATGGTATTCATTTTTAAAATACAATAATGTATCTGCAAACTCTTAATTGTGAGCAGTGTATAAATAATTACCTTAATTGTGAGCAGTGTATAAATAATTACCTAGGCACCACGACAGATGGCTCTGTCAGTTATGCAAGATGCGGCCTGTGAGGTCCAAATCTTAAAAATGGAAAATCCAAAGTTTTTAAAATCATTATATCAAAATTCTTACTTCTTGTTCAACTGACAGCGCTCATTGGTCGTTAAGTTTTTAAACCATACTTGTTTTTTGTAAGTTTTTTAACTATAAATTCTTTTGCTTTTTATTATATTTCTTTCACTCCGTAAAAGTCTTGTTAGTAACACGGTGGCAACGATCCACGTGCTAAAAACTAAGTTAAAGTCAATGTAGTTTAAAGAGGAATGTGAATGAAGTTTTGTTCTTCATTGCTATTAACCTGTTTCATGTTTTCAACTCACATATGGTAAGAACTTTGTAAAAGAGAGAATTATTTTTGTTGGTTTCTCTAACAAGAATCATTTTCTTTTATTTTTAGATTGTCCTGATGATGGGAAAAATTTTTCCGAAAGCTCGACTTTTTCAATAAAGAGTTAATTACTTAAAGTGGCCTTTCAATTGACTGCATTTCCACTACTCTGGTTTCAGATTTTTTTCTATATATATATATATATATATATATATATATATATATATAATATATATATATATATATATATATATATATATATATATATATATATATATATATATATATATATATATATATATATATATTTAAAGTTAGATGGTTTATGTGTATAAAAATAAACAGATTTTATTTAAGACATCATTATACCACAGTCTGGAAAGAAACGAATCTATTTTAGTAAGTATACAGATAAATTATGGCTTAGGGTCTGGTTTTATAAGAGAGTGAAAATAAAAACATTTAGCAGGCCCCAATGTCCGGTTTACAAAACAAAAGGTAGCCGGAGAGGCGGGTCGAATATGTTAATTTTTATGATTTTTACTACGTCATGTGCTAAATTTCTTTGTAAATCATTGTAAGCATTTATTGTCCTTAGTGTTCATATTGTTAATATCTTTGGCGTTAAAATACCTTACGTCATATCCTCAAAAAAATAAATCCTAAAAAACTTTAAAAAAAAAATATAATTCTAAAAAATTAAATAAAACGTGATATTGTCGAAAAAAAACTATAATTCCAAATTAACTCTTTAAGGCAATTGTAATTCCTATATTAAAAAAAAATAAAACAGAAAATCTCAAATACCAAAAAAAATTAAAAAAAATTTTTTTAAGAAGATCTCACCCCTTGAGCTTTACAATAGCCTAACCTATACCACAATTTTTCCAGGATGTTGCTCTTTTCTGCTAATATCCAAAAGTCATTTACTTTACATAACCCCAAAGAAAAAAATCATTGGGCGTTAAATCGGAAGACCTTGGTGGATTATCGTACTGTGCCTCTGGTAGCAATTTGATCTTGAAAATGTGTCGTAATTTTTTTTAACAACTCTATTTTTTATGAACAGATCAGCCGTCCTGCTGAAATCAACTTTTTTTCTGGGTTAACATTTAACTTTCTTAAAAAGGTAAATCTTTTATATAGAAATTGTAAATAACGTTGCCTATTTAAGTTGCCACCAAAAAAGAATTGGCACTATATCATTGTTATTCAAAACTCCCCTTGAATTAAGTTTTTGTGGATGTTGGTTTTTTAACGGTATACTTAGATGTTAATTGGCCTTCGACCAATAAAAAAGCGACTAAAGGATTAAGGTGGATAAAGAAAAGAGACGGTTCTTTTAAAAAGGGGAAAATAAAATACTGATAAATTTCCCCTAATTTTCTTTTTATAGCACAAAACCCCATTCATTAAACTTGGTCTTCGAAATATTTTTGTACTTTAAAACATATATAGTGTTTACGTGTTTTAAAACACGCCTTAAGGTAATTTTTGGGAAGCCACCTTCCTTAGCTACTTTGGTGCAAGGTTCGTTTGCTTTCACCATGTTTTATCTTCATTTGGACTGGTCACGGGCGGGATTAGTAAACACCCTTGACTTCCAGTACTATATTTTTTTAATTTTGCCAAGCCACATATCCGATCAAGCTTCAAAGTGTGCGTAAAGAAAAAGACGAATAAAAGTACAACTTTTCTCTCTTGGTTTTTGTGCTGATTAATTCGCGGAGAATAGTATACACACCGCCCGCCCACCATAGCACGTAAAGCGGGGAAAAAAAAATGTTGCACTTTTTATTCTTTCTGTCCGTGGAGTGTTCGCACGATCAAGTTGAAAGGCTGCCTCTAGTAGTATTTTCTTGAAGGTTGCGATATATAATCTGGTAGCTTTCTAGTGATGAAAAATTTTTCGCGCCTCAGAGCTTGGTGTGCTCTGAAAAGTTTAACAATGAAATCTACAAAACGCTCCTGAGTTACTCCAAACCCTATCTTATCTAGCGTGCGTGTAAAGATTATTATATGTATATGCGCTGTTTCTTTTACTTGCGATGCAAAAATTCTTAGATTGAGTTTTACACCCAAAGAGTGCGTTTAACTTGGATTTCGACAAAGGCCTTGCGGCGATCGAACCTATACCACATCCGTTTTTTTTAGTACCGCATGTTGTAGCTTTGAACAGCATTAACTTATAAAAAAGGTTAGTTTTTATGTAGTAATACCTAGCTATTACTGCAATTATTTAAATTCTTTTGTTTTAAAAAGGTTAGATGGATATTAAAGAGCAGTAAGTAATAAAATTCTTGTAAATAGTTTTACTAATATGTATTAAATTAAAACATTAATTTTCTAGGAAAACAAAAGCAAATGTTTTGTCTACTCTAGATGAATCTATCTACCGGAATGTATCAATAAATTGTAGTAGGCATAAATTATATTAAAGAATACGTTAAAAACTCAAATTTAAAGAAGTTTTTCAGTATTGGTCACTTGAGCTATCTATCGTACTTCTTGCTTTTGAAGAAAATATATAACATGACTTTGTTGAAGTGCCGAACCTATTTTTTTCCATTGTGTGCAAGGTAATAATTTTTTTAAAATTTTTTATGCTTGATGGATTTTAAACGTAAAAATCCGAACTAAACTATTTCTTGTTATCTGGTTTTGAAAAAAGCCTAAACACGTGCTATGTTGTCAATTTTTTTTATTTTTTAATATTTGTTAAATTCAACAATTGTTAAGTTTATTGCTTTTTTTAACAACGTGATTATCACTCGGCCGTTAATGTGCCAGATTACTAAGTGCAGTACCAAGTATCGCAAATTTTTCAAATTACCTATTGATATTTGAAAACTTAACCCTCTTAGCAATAAAAAAGAAAACAATTATAATTCATTACACCATTAACCTAAACAATATTAATACCTCAAAGACAAAGGCCTTATGGTGCTCCACTTAGTAAATTTGAGTTTAAAGTACATGAGATAATTAAATTGTAATTACGGGACCGTAACCATTTGCTACGTTTTAAACAAAACATCATGTACCATCTCTGCTGCCTAAGTTGACGTACTTTATAATTATATTACTTTAAATTGTCTTAATTTAAAGTTATACCGGGTATTTTGTTTTATTTTTGACACTCTATAAGACTTTATATTTAGTCACAAATTGGCCGCTGCTTCCTTTGAAATAAACAGATGTAAATAGGCCGCTATTTCGCTAAGGTTAAAGGTTTTTATAGTATGTTGTAATTTACGTCATAAAACCGAAAAGTAGTATTTCGCAGGTCGAGCCAAGCGACTTTTTGGAAGCCGTAGGCAAGTCTGAAAACTTGGCAAAACATAATAGCAAACAACTTTGTTTTGATTTACCGACACTCTAATATACAAAAAAGTAATATGATTACAGCAAACACCTGATAATAAGTAACAAATAGATTATTTTTGAGAAACAAATTTTTGACATTTCTCAGCAAAAAAGGCGATTAAAACATTTCCACTTATACGTTTAACGCTTTTTAATGGGAAACGGTTTTCCAATGCATTGTAAACTTTCTCATATCGCATTTTAGACTTTTTCGGCAGTATATCATTAGCTGCTTTTGTAGCTGCTTCCAAAATTTCTTTAGGAATTTTAAGTTTTGCTTCAAAATTCGAATAACTCATATTTTACCGATCGAAAACAGGTCTATTTATTTGCTTAAAATGGATTTGACACTTACTACAACAATCAACTGAAGTTCGTTTTCATAACAACCATAAATAAAAACGGATATGCTTTAAATAATTAGCTTATTTTTCAATTCATGAATCTGCAATGTGACAAATGGAACTAGAAAAGTAATAAATAAGCCCGGCAAAAGTATTTTCTCGGTCCTTGATAACCACTTTCCGGTCTAGCCCGAAAAAATGTGATTTTCTGGCCAAAAAATTTTTAGGAACATGGGTATTTTCCGATCGGTTAAAAAAAATCAGTAGTTCTGTGTTATGCTAGTCGCTGCGGTATTTTTATCCGTTTTTTATTTCGTGCCTTAAAGTTCAAAATAATGTTTTCAAACCGGGAATATGCCGATATGTTAATAATTTACGGCAAGGCAAACGAAATTTACCGTAAAAGATTTCCACAACGGTACCAAGAGTTTCGAAGCGGGATGAGTACAACCGAGAAATCCTGAGGTACATATGTAACTATGGAACAAGAGAAAGAATTTTGGAAACCGGGAAACAAAATCCTGGAACTAGTACGAGTTTATTAGGCGAAGTAAACGTATCATATAATACAATATGCAGCTGTTTCTTTCTTTATAATTAGGCATATTCTATTCTTTAAGCAGAATAAAAATGTGCTGTTTTAAAACATAATAATTTGTGTTCCTAAAATGGATATTAAGCTTAATTTTGTGTGTGGTAAGTACAATTATTTTGTAATTACAAATAAAATGTAAATAAACATTTTTTTTTTAAAAGCGTAAATATGTAAAACCCCGCAAAAAACGTTTAATGTTCGACTCGATGAGTGATGAAGTGAGCGCGCTGTTGCCAAATATTTTAAACTTTGAAAGGCCATATTTTGAAAACAATTAACTTTTGATCAATGTGTTTTTGGCTTTTTTGGCTTGTTTTAGCTTCACTATCGCTCATTTAAATCGTGAAGACCATTAAAGTTTAAATGTTCTTTTGGAAAGCAATATTGAAAGCGATGATATTAATTTTAGATCCGACGATAAGACAATGGACTTACAAAAAATTGATATTATTATAGACAACTATTCTGGTGTCTACTATGACAATGACTGGTATGTCGGAAAAGTAACAAAATTGTATTTTCAAGAAAAAGATGAGTTTTTTACACTCTGACAAAGCTGACAAGATTATGTGGCCAAAGAAGGCGGAAGTAGCTACAGTAAAAAAAGATTTTTTTTTGAGCCACTTGATTTTCATGAGCCAGGTCCTTTTTAAATTAAAATAAGTGAATTAAATGAAATATAAATCATCAAAACAAAAAAAATAAAGTAAATTAGGTTTATTTCTTAATTGTTTAGAATATATTTTAAGTTTTTGTACCTACCGGTTGTTTTCCTTAATAAATTTATGTGATCATTGTTCTGCATTTTTCAAATTTTTATGCAGGTTTTTTTAAATTGCAAGTTTAACAAAAATTTTTTTTTAATTTTTAAACCTGCGTAAAGAAAACATTTTACTTTAAAAATATCTTTTATTACATGGTAAAGACGTTATTCTTATGAAAGATAAACACTTTGTCTCCTAATACCAATAATTGGTAATAAGAGACTAAATTCTTCGAAAAAATATAAAGATAAATTCTATAAAAACCTTTTGATACACAAGGACAAAATCTTTATATTATATTACCCTTTAGTTAAGGTACATTCTTGACAAAGTTTAAGGTTTCTACAAGGTCCTAATTTCTGTAAATTCCCCTCACTCTCTTATTAAAATAGATTGTCTTTTATTAGAGGTGTCTCACCTACCTTATACGCATAACATAAAAACAATTTTCGGAAATACATAATAAAAATATGATTTTTTGAATAATTGGAAATTATGGGTGTATAAATATTTTATATGTCACCTTGTCTTTATTTAAAAATCTTAAATAAGTTGTTGACTTTTATTAATTTCTATAATTTTTTTGCCGAAATATTATTATTACCTTTGTAAATATTTTATAGTCTGTCTTAAAGTATACCGTGTTGGGTTTAAAACCTTCATCTATGGATTATGCCGACAGCAATAAAACTGCGGATCGGTAGGTATTAAAGGACAGAACATTCGGGACGGACTTAAATAATATAACGATTTATAATTTATTGTTTATTTAGGTAAGTATAATCTTAAAATTACATTAAGAAATTAAATATAAAGCAGTTTTTTTATAACTATCTATTTAATTACATTTTTAATCTAAATATCTAAATCTAATTCTGTTTCAGTATCAAAGTCATCAAAGTCAGGAAATTTAAATTTCAATAGAATTTATGTTGTTTTTTTGGGTAGAAATGTAAAAAGTCCTCAATTTTTATAATGTGCTGTATTGAATTTTCCAGCTCTCAACTGGTATTTTAGTGATTACATTTTTTATAAAGTTTATAACACTGGAACTTAAAGTAGATTGTAACATTTTCGGCTCTGATCATTGACTTTACTTGGTTCACAAATGCTCTATGGGGTTAAACTGCAGTGATACGGAGGAAGCCGTAAGACGGTATGACCAGCCTGTATAGCCACATACATATTGTTTTCTAATTGCATATGAATTTAGGATTTCCCAAAAGATGCGTTTTTTGTAACTAAATTTAAAATAAATAAAATTTTCTAAAAAAAATATTCCTGGATTTCAGTTTTTGAACTTGATGAAGCTAGTGCTTTGTGTAGCAGACGGCTGTGGTAGCTTGCGTTATCCATGACACTAAAAGCGTGTATTATGGTAATGCGTTTTCCTTTATTTGAAGGTGCTTTCGTCGACAGTTTTGACTGGAATCAACTCATCCTTTGGATACGGTGTCGTGTGAAGAACCATGTTTCATCAAGGAATTATGGATTTGTTTTTTAACCTATATCTTTTAATTTCTTGAAGGTAATTAAATATCCAAGTGCGTAATCTGTGCGATTCCATTACTACTTGTCTTTTGTCTATTTTGCGGTTTTTAAAATCCCATTTTACAAACAACTCTTTTGAAGGGTGGCACGGCTAATATTTTTTTGTTTCCTCTAGCTTCTTTTTATACCAATTTTTAAAATAAATGTAGGTAATATTAATTATTATTTAAATCTAATTTCAATATAACTACCATAAAAATTAAACTGTATGTAAAAATTATTTTATCAAATAAAACAAATGTTTATTATTGAAAAATATAACCAAACTAAAATTTTAATAAAATTTGAATTTAATTCAATTATATTTAAATTATTTTATATTTATGCTATTTTGTTTCATATATTTTAAACACATAATTTAAAACCATTGAAATATTTTTGGCGTTCTACTTGTTTAACAGTTTTTTAAATTTCTAAAAATAATAATAATTATCAAACCAATATTTTAGTTGCAATAAATTAAAAGGTTTACGAGTTATTTAAATTGCAATAAAAGTGAATACAGAGTGGTAGAAACCTAAAAAGTTGAATCGTATTTTTGTTATGATTTTCATTACATTTTCTGCCGATCTGATGCCATATTTATACACATACCTAATAGACATGGTTATTTGTAGATTTTTGGTAGCCTTTGTTTGTTCCTACAGGTAATAGGAATATTACCATGAAGAAAATGATAGTAGATTAAATATTAATTAGCTTATCATTGTAAATCATTATACTATATTATTGGTCCCTGCTAATAATCTACAGCCAATATATATATATATATATATATATATATATATATATATATATATATATATATATATATATATATATATATATATATATATATATATATATATATATATATATATATATATATATATATATATATATATATATATATATATATATATATATATATATATATATATATATATATATATATATATATATTTTTTTTTTTTTTTTGTTTTATATTGGTATTTTTATTTTTTTGGCGAATCTTAGGTAATTGCTTTTGCCGTAACTACAGCGTATGACGAAATCTGGCATAATGTGCTTTTTATCAAACTTTTATTTTACAATTCTCAATCCAAACGCTTAGATCCTTAAATTTTTTCTGATATTCGTATATCTGTTATTGCAAATAAACAATTTTTATATTTTACTAAATTAATGAACCTTTTTTTACTTTTTATTTGCTAAACTTTTTTATTTTATTGACGCAAGTACCCAATATAATATTGTTTAGTTTTTTGAATATATCTTATCGAACAAGCGCATGATAATGCGCGGTTTGTTTGTTTGCCGATTATCTCCTATTTATGATTTGTAAGCCTGGCTTAAACGACCCTAAATGGCAAGAACCTAATACAACTACAACAGTTTCAAAAAAGATTGGATTTCTCTTTCGAGGTTAAAATTATTTTCCTGCTTATAACCTATCTGTTAAATTTAGAAATTTTAAATTGAACTTTTTGAAAAACTGTTCTCATGTTTAAAAAGCCAAATTGCCCACAACATTTTCTATTGATACCATTTAAACAAGACCTATTTTGTGGTACCCATTGTCTGCAGAAGTGTTTTCTTTTACCCAAACTTCAAAACCCGTATCTTCTGTATTAATTAACTAACTTTTACTAACTTAATGCTTTTCCTTGGTACAATAATATTGTCTTTGAATTCAAAAACAAAAAAAAACAATGAATCAACTTATTGTAAGAAATTAACCTTGAAAGCCAAACGAAAAAAGGTCTAATCCCTTAAATAACAATAAGATCATTATATTGTTGTTCAGTGCCCAACGGTGTTAAAACAGCAATAATAAATAGTAATAACCAAATATTAATTGCTTGTTTAGTACTAAATACAATACAATTATATGGTCAAAAATAATATAGTAAATTATTTTTTACCATGCGCTACAATGCAACATTTCTTAAACTTTTCCTTAAAAGTGTTAGACAATGTTATAGTTTTAATAACACAAAAATCTTGGACTTTCATTGTCTTTATTTGTTAATTGATACACAATGATTCGATTAGTAATGCATCTTCAACCGTTTTAAATTGATAACTAAAACATATTTTAAGAAGCTACGACTTATATACTATTCGTTGTTTATCGAAGCTTGACCGATTTCACGATTTGGCAATGGCTATTCGGAATACCGATACTACGCTTGCTTAATACACTTTGGTTGTTTACAATTATTACAGCTTCTTCAAATTTTCTTTTCTTTCGGTGGGTTTCTTTATAATTGATTTTTGGGTCAGACCATTGTATGCGGTGTTGTTTTAACCAAGCGGGTTCGGCAGTCCCTGACTTTGACGTTTTACCTCGTTTCGTATGTTTTAGTGTTTTTTAACTCTAACTTAGAGTGCCTTTTTGTTTCCCCGATGTATACCTCACTAAATTTACAGGGAATTTGGTAGATACAGTCATTATTTATATAACATTTTTGTCCGGTCTCGTCTTAGTAAAAACACTTCTTAGAGTGGTTTAGGATTTAAATGCCGTTTAATATTATACTTATTTGCGATTCTGCGGATCATTTCCAAAGTTCCTTTAATATATGGAATTGTCATAGATATTTGGTCATGTAGAGTCTCGCCCAAGTTAAGGTGCTCGCCCACAAGAGGACGCGGTACGACGCGATTAAATGCATCAGGGATACGATGCGACGCGACACCGCCTCGAGACAAGTCGGAAGAGCAAGCAAGCGACAATTTCGGGTGACATTCGAGTCTCATCGGCCTTGATGGTTGTTGTTATTTTTGTGACATTTGTAATTTATTATTATTATTATTTTTTAAATTAATCTTGATAAAGAAGTTGTTTAGTGGATTCTGATTTCAAGGTATGTGAAAGCACTTTTTTTTGGTATTCTATAGACGACTGTATTAAACTCAAGTTCAAAAAACTTTTTTTTCGACATGCGAAAGTATACAAAAAAATTCTTGCATCTCTTCTCAAATCTGAAAATGAGTGATGCAATTTTTAACACGCATTTCTTCCTTTGATTAATTTAATAAATCCAAACTCTCCCTTTCTTTTCTTTTCTTTCTCTTTCATAGCAGCAATTACTCCAAACACAAAAATATTTTTGTCCGATGAGCTCTTCATGACAACTCGCAACCAACTGCCACATTTTGAAAGATTTCGCGTTGCGCCGGGTCGGTTGGACAAACCCTGTAGCAACGCGTCGCGTCGAATCGCGTCTCGTCGCGCCGCTTTGCTTGGGCGAGCTCCTTTAGAGTTTTTTGTCGTATTTTGACATTTATGGATTGTTTTGTTTACCAGTCTATTATTCATAGCTAAAGGACCTATTTTTAATAAACATTAAAATGTTTGTTAATATATAAAAATGCTATATATTTAACGTAATTCTTAGGTCGTGGTTTTTAAAACTTTCAAATTTTAAAAGCAAATTTGTTACCAGTTTTCGAAAGTATGTTAGTTTAGGATGCTGCCTTTCAGAAAAATTGTCGAAATACGTTTGCGCAGCTATATTAACATTTCTATTGCTTTGGAAATCACGTTGCAAAGTATCAAGTTTTTCTTTGAATTATTAACCATTTTACAAAGATGAAAAAAAATTAATAACGTACCCGAGCTAACTTGATAATGACGCTAGATGACATTCGCCGGAATCAAAGCCAACTGAGAAAATATTTGTTTTTTGAAGTGGATGAGGTTGTAACTCCTTTTTTTTTTTTTTTTTTATATATATATATATATATATATATATATATATATATATATATATATATATATATATATATATATATATATATATATATATATATATATATATATATATATATATATATATATATATATATATATAAAAGATAAGATTAAAGAAACAACTTTGAATACAATTTTAAACCAACAAATATCTACACCTATAAGACCCAATTTGGTATTGTCCTGTTAGTCAAATTTATCCCACTGGCAAAAGTAGAATGTGACATAACCATTCTATTCGACAAATCACAAGACATATTATGTTTTTACCAGCAGGATAAATTCGACTAATAGAGGATCAATAATTTGGGCCTAAGTCGTGTCAGCAGTTAGGTCGTCGGCGTCGTGAATATGTGTAAAAACATGATATTACTATAAAACTGTCACGCTACACAATCCGACATAAAGACAGATAATTTAAAAACTTCTTTATTGGTTTTGTAAAGCTCACGTTAAGCAAGCAACAGAGAATTTAATTAAAAATTTAAAAGAATAAATGATGTAAATTGGTATTTCCGGATTATTTTCATTGCATAACGGAATAACTTAGTCACGAAAGCTTTTAGTAATTTGATGTTTAGAAATAACAAAAGTGTAGACTCATTAAACATATGGCAGGTTATATTAAAAATAAATTTGTTAATTGAACATTTTTAAAAAATATATGTACGATTATTTTAAATTATATGTTTTAATAATCTTTTTTGTATAACTTATATTAGAAACACCACAAAAATCACTGTTTTTTAATTATGTAATAAAATATTTTTTTTGCGCTTTTTGTGAATTATTTTTAAAAATGCTTAATTTCCTAAGTAGTTGTCAAACTTATTCATATGTTTCTTAAGAATATATTTTGTTTGGCGATTATTATTAATGATTGGTCTGGTTATTTTAAGAGTAATTTTTAAAAAACCTTAAGCCTAAAAGTACTTAGTGATCGTTTTAAAAAGTTTTTTATTAAGTCAGGTGGAGTGCGTATTAAAAAAACAATGTTTATTAAAGAAATCACCTAATTATTTTTAAGTTACATAAAAAGTAAGGTTTGTTGCCAAATTTGGAGTAATTTCCTAATATTTTGCTAGGATAATCGACTTTAAAAACAAAAATAATTAATAATATCATGTATCTAGTAAATTGGATATACAAGAGAAGCTTAGGTCTGCAAATTACTTTTAATTTAAAGTTTTATTAACTTAATACAAATATTATTAAAAATAAACAGACTTTATTTAGGTAAAATGAAAAAAAAACAAAACAATACGTTTTACCACTAACTGGTAAACACATATATTGTTGTTATAATATTGTGTTTAATAAAAAAATGTAACTTGTTTTATAATAATTAACCATTATACATAAAAATCACCCAAAAATAAAAGTTTAAATATTTTATAAACGATAATATACGTATTTAGACATTTAAATGTTTAATTTAAAATTTCATATAAACATAATTTTACTTCGCATGGTGGAAAAATTATTTTAGCCTTTAGTGAGGTAGTTAATAGAACTGCGCTAAAATTTAGTGGAGGTACGTCTTTGTAAGTAAATAAATCCCTATGATGAGTATTAATCAATGTTTGTTCTACAAATAAGTATTTTTTACCTTGGGACAGTCCACGAAGGCCGAAGGCTAAGTACCAACGTACTTTCCGTGGATATTTTAAGAGTTGTAAAAGGTAGTTTATTAACACCGGACTATTTGGATATTTGGAGGAAAAGAGAAAACTTCTGGGCACATTAGATTTCACAGTCTGGGGACTCTAGGGATAAAGGAACAAACCAAGTGGTAAGTTCGGGCCTCTCAAGTTGGACTGTAAAGGGATTAAGCATCCCTTATAACACTACGTGTTGCCTGTTGGGAGCTGCCAAAGAAAAATATTATACTGGCAACTTTCCTTAGCAGAAACTGTAAAAATACCTATAAAAGAGCTACAGATCCCCTACTACCTGTCGGTGGGCAAAAAAAGAAAGCTTTCCTGTAGCCGAGGAATCATAAATAGGACGAATAGCTCTTTTTTCAATAAAATGAAGAATGTTAAGTGCTGTGAAAAACGCCGATTGTCAGACATAACAACAATATTCTAAAGAGGGTCTGATTTAGATACATACAGTTTAAACAGATAATAAGAGGAGAAATAATTTTTACACAAAAAATAAATTAAAGCTTTTTTGGTGCTGCTGAGGCTATGGATGTAATGTATGTTTATGCAAGTTAAGGTTATTTTTAAAAAGTAACGCAAACAACGTTAAATAATTTTTTTGTTCTGCAGAACTTGGTCGCTGAGAATAATGAATGAGCATTGGCATAGCTTTTTGCGACAGCAAGCATAATTGTATTTTGGAGGCATTAACTGAAGAAGTTTTTTTGGCGCCCCAATCCAATATTGGTTTGAGGTCCTGAAAAAATCAAGGAAATAATTCGGGCCAAATTAAAAAAAACCTTTACATTTTTTTCTTCCAAATTCCAAAAAAAAAACTTTTAAAAGACTTTTGGGGCCCGTTTAAAAGAAATTTTTTAAAATATTTTTAAAAATGAAGGATTCGTACTTATCTTTTTATTCTTTTTTTACTTTTCAAACAACTGAAAAAGATATAGGTATAAAGTTAGAAAGGAGAGTTTTGGATCATTTCTTGGTGATAGGTTGCACACGCACACGTGCAGCTTTCCAGCTCTCCAAAAGGGCCCGTGTCATAAGAGATTTTAAAGGAGCAAGTTTAGATGGATGCAACTTCGGGAGCATAGATATTAATTTGTCACTTGCCCAGATATTTTGCATTTACTTATTGCTGATAAAGTCGCAAAAATAATATAATTAAACTTGCAGATAATACAAAACATGAGTTTCGAAGAGGTTGCAGGTTTACTTTGTCAAAGCGCTGGCTATTAAACCATTTAAACTTAAAAGAAATTGGATAGCATTAGGCAATTAGCCAGTTTAAATTAAAAACAGTTTCGAAAAATATTTATAAAAATATATTAGGCGTAGATTACAAAATGTTTTCCAAATTAATAAAAAATATAGTTCTTAGGTCAAACATAAATTATTTACTAATAATAATTCCGGAATGGCTTAAAATATACTTATAAGAAAAGACATAAAAGTATTTCTGGTTAGTTGTTTGTGTACTTATCTTTGCCAAAGGCAACAAGTCGTTTTATTAAGAAGTAAACCATTTTTTTTTAAAGCTACACAATTTTATTACTAAAAGATGCCTAAATATTAGAGTAAGTAAAAATATAGTACACTTGAGTATCATCAACATAGTGATGCATGCTTGTTAGTATGTATTCTTTAAAATCTGTTACATTAAAAAAGACTGGAAATTACATTTTCTTCACCAAAATATTTAAGATAGCCTTAGGACTTATTTTTAAGTGTTGACCGCAGAAACGATTCCGTCGCATTTATTTTTTAGTGTGCTTATTTTCTGTCTAAATACTTTTGTAAAGATACAGCCTATTTAAAAAGTTATGTAATAAATTTTTTAAAAATGAGGTCCAATAGTATTTCTTATTCCTACAAGTGAGGAGTTTTTAAAGTGTAACTTTAAAATCCCTATGGGTTTTTATATGCCGATCACAAAGCACCATATCAAAATGTTTTATGCTTGGCCTATTACTTCTACTTATAAAAAAATAAAAATTGACTTACCCATTTAAAGAACCTTTTATAAAATATTCAGCAATTAATACTGCAACTTACCTGAAAAGAAAAAAACTATTTAGTTTTGTAAAAAAATTAAAATTTTGCATTAAATAAATGAATATATACCTAATTTTACATTAATGATATGCTATTAATTAGTATTTTAAAAAGTTAAAAGTTAAAAATTATTTACAAAATACTTTTGTACTTCCGCTTTTGTTATTTAATATTTCAAAAAAATATATTTCCTGTCTGCGTTTTTTTTTTAAGTAAATTTAGTATCCAAATATACTTAATAAGTAAACCAAATATATTAAAACTTTGGGTGAATATGTAACTTCTAAATAGGCAACTTGTCGACTAATCAAATAAAAAATATTACTCAATGTTTTTAATTAAATCTGTCTATTTACTTATACGATATAGAAATAATACTATTTGCTGAGCTAAGAAAATTCAGTGGTTAATAAGAAATGGTTCTTCTCGGGAACTTTTGGGAGTAAATAATTATTAACTATGTATAAAGGGACTTAACGTATTTGGACTTATTTTTTATCAACCACCAACTAGTAAAAGGTAACTGGATTTTTTTGAAAAACAGCAAGTGTTTTTCAAAAAATCATCAACGTAACACAAATCTATTAAAAAAAGTTCAGTATGGGTGTTTTGGTAACAACTGACTGGGAACCAATGATTCAATCTGGTGGTCAGCAAGATTCCATAATTTGACTTCATACAATTACAACAATTATTAGAAAATATGATAAAAATGGCCTTAAGAAAAAAAAAATCTGTTTTTATTAAAAACGGCCAGGGCCAAAGGAACTATTAGTTTGTTAAAACAAATATATTGTTTTAAATAAATACATTTGTCATAAATAAATTCTTTCTTTCATTACAAAAATGATTTTTTTTATTTTTTTCTATTTTTCCTTTCTAAAACAGAAAAATACAAATGCAACCTATTTGGCTTTTTCCTGTAGGTCAAGAACATATTGTTGCTAATGTTTAATACATTCCACATCCTATTTAGATTATTTAGGAACATTTTCTTTAAAAAGTAAACTGTTAGATATTTTGTCAAAAATTGAAAATATTTGATATTTTTCAAGAACAAGTTAATAAACATTCTTAATAAGATACTGACGCGAGATCTTATAAAAAAATCATCGATTGAGGCTTATTGCTACCATATTTAATTTGGCGAAAATGCTTGAAATATATTAATGAAAGAGGATTTTAAGGTCCTACGGGACCGACTTTAAAATTATATAGAGTTTTATGTAAAATTACTGTGTTAGGTTTAGTTTTAACTAAACCAATATGAATGTGTTACATTTAGTTAGATAACAAGTAACATATTTACTTTATAAAAATGCATCCCAAAGCTTGTGCAATACTTTTGTTACCATTCAGTATTCAGTATGTATTTATTACACCTTAAGTAGTTTTTTTAATCAAATACAAAAATATGTTCTTCCTACAGATTTATCATCTTATTACCAAAACAACTTCTACCCTAAAGAAAATTTAAATATATTCCTTAAAACTTATTTTAATAAAAGTAGTAAAGAAAATGTTTGTATTAGATTAAGAATAAATACATAATAAAAATAAATTATCAAAATTAGTTTTTTCCTTCTAAAATTTCAAAAATATTTTAAATAAAAAAAATTTTTTTGTTTATCTGTTAGAAAAAAGTTGGATTTGTAATCATATCTTTAATTTACAAGGATATAATTTATAAAAAAAAATGAGCAAAAATTTATTTATAAAAAAAGTTCCATCTAATTTTATTTCTTTTATTTGTTTTGTAATCTTTTGGGAAATTTAAAGCATATTTTTTTAGCTAATATTTAGGTGAAAAAACAAAAATCCTATCATGACGTATTTATTAAATAAAGCAGTTAAAACGTTAGAAATGTTTAAAAATATATAAAACAAAATTATAAAAATAAACTACTTTGTCAGATTTTTAATAGGTTTTTATAAAAATATTTATGCAGCTTTATTAAGCTAACAATGTAATGTTTTGATGGATTTTTTTTTATTTTTATATATTTTTTTAAAAGCATAAATTTATTTTATACAAGCATAATTTTATAGTGGGTAAAATAATTCCTAATTGCCCTAAATAGACTTTTTGCTAAAAACAATGGTATATTTTTTATTATTAAATTTCTAGATTTTTACAATTTTTCTTTGTCCAACTTAACCATGCCTTAAAAATGGTAAAAATAAAATAAGCTATTTACCTGGCCGTGGTTATCTCGAAAATTTAGGTGCACAAAATGTGTATTTATCTAAAACATGGCCAGCTGGTTACAACCTGGTAACAATTTTGAAAGTGCAATTTCATTATGCCTCGTGTCTGAAACTTACATTTCGTTAGTGCGGCACCATACTGGCTTGCCTTTAAATTCTATAATTAAGGTTTTAATTTAATTTTTAATTAAATATAAAAATATATCTTACGAAAGTGTTTATTTTGCGGCGACAACAAAAAATTACATTTTGTTTATTATTTGCTTGGGATTTTAAAAATGAAAAGTAGTTACTTTAGCTTTAATTTTTTGGGGCGTAGTTTTTAATTATCAAACAATTTAATAGAGACAGTGGCCCATGTTAACTACCATTGAAAATAAAGTTTAATTTCTAAAAAAATGTAATGTATTAATTAGTACTTTTTTTTAATCAGCAATAATATACTATTTAAAAAACATGTTAAACATAAACTTGCCAGTCAGAGGATAGTTGTTGGTTTTTTTATTACTTTTCTCAAATTTGTTGTTTAATAAATGATAAATAACAAAAGAACATTGTTTATTAGTTTGACTACGGAAAATAGGTTACAGAATACAGAATGGCATAAGTTACGTATGGTAGTAACTTGCTGTTACAGCCCTCTTGTAGCAGAAACTATTGATACGAAATGATTTTCCAAAATCGATAAACTAACGTGCATATTAAAAAATATATATATATATCCTTAAAAGAATGTAAAAGTAGATCTATATTGTATTAAAAGGACGATACTTTCTAAATACCAAAAAGTTTAACAGTGGCCATAAACATGTAATACAGAAAATATTTTTAGTTAAAAGGGATTTTTAAAAAAGGGTTACAGTTTGGGTTTTTGAGTTCGGAATACCATTTTCGAATTCCCTGATTAAAAACCAACTTTCTGGGATCCCTGTATTTAGGATCTCGGGATTGACCCTAATAATATATTTATTAAAAAAACTAACATAAGTAATGGCAAATAAAAACCACAAAAATAAAAAAAAATACAGCTACGTATTATAGGAGAAGTATTTATAAAAAATAAGTTCCACTAAAGTTTTTTAAAAAGCAAAAACAAAATCTTTTTACGTTTTGCTTTGTAAAAATAAATAGGCTCTTAAAAACACCAAAGTTTTTATTATCTTGCAACAGTTTACACAGTCCTAGGTACTAACGTACTATGGGTTTCTTAAGTAT
>JAHBCN010004740.1:0-60973 GCA_019359885.1 Listronotus oregonensis | reverse complement strand
CTTATTCTAATTGTATTTTCAGAATTGTACTTTTTAATTGAATAAATAATTTAGTTTGATCTAAGTATTAAGTTTCTGTGTTAAAAGTAAATCACTTTTAGCACAAGTGCTCAAAGTAACTACTTTTAACACCAGTGTCATAAAATGGCATTTTACACACTTTTACTGACGTTTGTGGAAAAATAATTTTTTTAACCCATCCCCATGAAAGAATTTAGTTTTATGTATCTTATTTTAGTATAAATGTACATTTTTTCTAGATAGAGAATCGGTAGACAAACGCCTGAAAATACTTATGCTAGATCTCGCAGCATTCTTTGAAGAATATCATAAGTATGACAGTAAGTTTGTCACTGAGATGTTGATGGAGCAGTACAATGCTTTTTGGGCAGAATCAGAGCCTGGTCTACAGAAATTTTATGTAAGTGTTGGAAATAGTCATGAATATCTTTCTGTAGCTTTATATATTGAATAATAAGGCTTTGATTGTTTGATTTTTTATTTATCCAATAAAAGTTAAAGTTTATTTAATTAATTATTTTGGGGGAAATTTAAAGGAAAATAATTATGCTATTACAATATTATATTCAGACCATATCAAAATAGATTAAGTTAAAATATCTTGTTATTATGTAAATGATTCTAATATTTAAAAAAAAAAGGGAAATCGTATTCCCAAAATCACAAAATTATTGTGTTTAAAAATGTAATCCGGAAAAAAATTTGCAATGTTTATTGCAATGGAAACTTAACTTGGGTAAAAAAATTAAAAACAATCCCCCCTTCATATCTATTCGAAACGGGCTGGGTGAACTGACGAAACGGTTGGGTTTTCCAAATGGTTTTCAATTTTTTAAAAGCCCTAATTATTCTGTCTTTAGTAAGTATACCTATTAATGAAATGAATAACTTGCTGGTTTCTGGGAGTTGAACTTCTTGATACAATTTTAAAGTTAAATTTATATTTTTTCCTATGTTTTTTTTATAGAATAAAAATTTATCATGGCGCCGGGGCCCTCGGGTTCCGTTTTCCCAATGATATATTTGTATAAAATTTTTTAAAAAAAAGGGTTTTTTTTCTTTTTTTTAAAAAAAAAACCTTTATTATGATGGATGAGCGGGGTTTGTTAACAAACTAACTTTTACCCCCAAAATTTTTTTTAAATAATCTAAAAATGTTTCCCATGTGGTGCGGATATTTTAATGAAATTATTATATTTTTAGATAGAGGGATAAACCCAAATGAAAAAATTAGACATTGTAATTCATCAAGGACTTAAAAACTTTTTAAAGATTTTTTAAAGAAAATACATTCAAAGGGAAAAAAAAAATACATCAAATCTCGATACATGTGCTTTTGGAGGGCCTGCTGATGATTTACCAGATTTTTGGGGCAATCAGGGAAAATTTTTTAAAACCGGAGAGATGGGCCTGGTTAACAAAATTAAAAATTATTTGTTTTAAAATGATGACCCAATTATGTGGAAATTATTGACAAATTTATTCTGGGCAAACTCCGGTAATAAATATCTGTAAACCCTTTGGGAGGGTTTGGATTAAACCAAATTTAAGAGAGCAGAAAACAGAAAATTCATTTTTTCAAAAATTTTGGGAAAAAATTTTTAAAAAATTTAAACATTTTAAAACCCCCTTTAAAAATTTTAAAAAATTTAAAATTTTTAATAAAAATAATTTAAAAATTAAAAAATTTTTTTTACAATAAATTAATCAAATTAAAAAACCTGGGTTAAGGGTTTAAATGGAATCATTAAAATAAATTTAAAAATTTGCCCCAAAAAAAAAGTTTTTTTTTTAACAATTTAAAGTATAAACCAAGCCCCGAATATCATTTTAAAATGGTTTTTATTTAAACTACCTTTTTTTAAAAAAAATGAAATTAATTTTCTTAGTTATTTAATTCTTTTGATAATTTTAAAAAAGTCCTTTTTTAATGATTCAGTTTGAAAATTTAAAAGGGTTCACCAAAAAAGTAAAAATTCATTTAAACAAAATTATTCAGGATTCAAAAAGTCCCCCCTTTATCAATGGATCCCATTCATTATGAAAAAAATTTTTGTTTCCACAAAGGGTTTAAATGTTTAACCCAAAACTGTGAACAAAATTTTTTGGGTCGGGGGGGAAAGGGGGTTGGCCCCGGGTTTTTCCAATAAAAAATCAAACCCATTCCTTTTTTGTTTTTCATAAAGTTTCTTCAAAATTTAAATTAAACCTGATTTAATTTTTTTCAAAATTTTTTTTTTTTAAATATATTTAAAAAAATTTTTAAAAAAAATTTGGAATTTGGATTTTTAAATCTGATAAATTAAAGTGAATTTTTACTTTCAGCCTTTTATTTTTAACATTTTTTAAACAAAACTTTGTAAATAAATAAAACACGATTTTTTAAAAATAAATTTCAAACATTGTATGCTAGTTTCATGTACTTATCACCAATTTTGTGATAAAGAAGGGCAAGATAGTGTAAATGAGTTTAATCTAATCCTAAGATTGTGGTTGTACATTAAAAAGTGAAAATTTTTATAACTGATGCTTTTTAGGCATATACTTTTCACTAATAACAAACATTCATGAGACAAATAACAGTGGTTAAAAATGTTTAGTAACCTTTGGTACCTAGGTATAGTATGTCGAGCTTAAAAAGTTGATAATATAAGTTTAAGAAACCAAAAATCTAATTTCTTTTTAAACAAATACAGAAAAAGCAAAAAGGAACTTTAGCATAAAATTGTACTTTCTTTCATATATTAAAATTTGCCTGGTCTGCCCAGTAATTAATAATTTTGATCCTTTAAAAGAATGTACTAAATTATTAAATTAAATAGAAGTACCTAAATGTAAACCTTATTTCTTTTTAATAATCCACAGAAATACACAAACATTGTGGAAATCATCTAAAAGATAAGTTAAGATTGCCTTACTTTTCTCACTGCTATTTCCTACGAAATTTTCATTTTCTATAATTCATAATTGATATATTATTATTTATTCGGTTACCTAACGTTACGTCTCATAAGAAGCACCTAATTTAAATATAAGAAATACTTACCTGAAGTAAAAAATGCCGGGTATGTTACCCTTAGATTTGCAAGATAAAACCATACAACCTCTAGTCATTTTGTTACAATATTATAAGTAACAAACAATAAACACAAAATTATAGTCACAATTTAATAAACACTAATCATTAAAATAAGAAGGTTTTTATCAATCCAAAAAAACTTCTGCAACCACAAAATATAATCACACAAAGTAAAACAATCGAAACTAATACGGCTCTCATAAAAGTATAATGTGTTACCTAACTACACACTGATTTATCAGTGTGTAAGTAGGCAACACATTAAATTATTTCGTGGAATTTCGTTATTGCGCAAAATCGACGGGGCCAACTCTGACAGTTTGGGTTGGACATTTTTTGATCGAATGGGTCATAGCATTGGGCTTCCATACACCTTTAAACTTCCTTGGTCCTACTCCATCGCATCACATCACACTCCCCACGCTCCAAGAATATTAAAACAGATCATTTTTAATCGTTATTAATAGCCTACATATCAATTTTCATACTTCTAGGTCTAGAAATGATGGAATTCCATCCAAACTTTTACCCCTTATTCTAACCCTATAGGGGAAATTTTCTAAATTCTTTTCTCACCTGACGTCTTCCATTTTTCTGGGTAATCAGAAGCCTAATTACCAATTCCCCTATTCACAGCTTCAAAAATGACGATTTTCCCATACAAACTTTTATCCCCATTTGAACCTCCCAAGGGATGTTCTTCCAAAAATTTGAAAACATATTTTCAATCGAAATTGTACCTGGTGTCCAAATAAGAGAGGACGCCGGCTGTATCTCAGAAAATGTTTATCGCACAGCGTTGGGGAAATATTTTTAGTAAAAGTGGTCAAGGGAAATAGCTGGAAATTATTTTCAAGTTTCTGCCGCTAGGGGGCGTAACTGCAATCTTGAATCTAAAAAAGTGATGTTTTTGTGAATTTTGCTATATTAACGAACAAAAAAATACCTGATTTTCAAAGTTGAGGATAATTTGAACCTTCTTTGTTTGACAATTTTTACTGTATCTCCAAAAATAAAGGGGTGGGGGGTTGTCAAAGGTTTCCGTAAAAAACACCCTGTATCTTCGAAACGGCTAAGCCGATTTTAACAAACTTGAGCTAGTTAAAAAGAGCTATTATCGAGCTATAAACGTCATATTATTTGAAGTTTTGTAAGTTTCACATGTCGCCGCTAGAGGGCTTTTTTCGAAATTCCGAAAAAAATGGTTAATTTTCTCAAAAAAATTAAATGCATTGGTATGATTTTTTTTATAAAAAAAGTAGCTAAATGATGCTTTAACAAGCTCGCGAAAACCATATCTTGATATCTTGTTCCTTAGCTAATATTTAGGCCAAAGAAAATTTTATACGTTAATATCTCAAAAACTATAAAAGCTACAAGAAATTTTATATAACATAAATTATGTATTTTTACGAAATCTTTAATTTAGGTTATATAATCTTTTCGCCTAAATGCAATACTTTACGAATTATAATCAATAAATCGAATTTTCAGGATTTTTGTAAGGTATACCCCTGGAATTCGGTTTTTTTATTATAATCGTAAAAAATTCATTTAGACAAAAAAAAATAACCTAAATTAAACATTTCGTAAAAAACATAATTAATATTTTTAAAAAATTTTTGTAGGGGTTTTTTTAAAATTATAAAATTTTTTTGGCCCCAAAATTTTTGGTAAGAAAAAAAGATCGGTTTTCGCGAGCCCCTTTTGGGGTTATTTACTACTTTCATGAAAAAATTATCCAACGCATTTAATTTTTTTAAAAATTAAAAATTTTGTCGGAAAATCGAAAAAGGCCCCCAGCGGCGCGAAACAAAAACTTCAAATTTATAACATTTATAGCTCAAAAAATTCTTGTCAACTAGCGTAAGTTTGTTAAAATCGCAAATTTACGGTTTTTTTTATGGAAACAAATACCCACTTTTTTTTAGAGATCGCAAAAACAAAAAAAACAAATTACCCTGACAAAAATGGTTTTTTGTTGGTTAATATAGCAAAATTTACAGAAACATCACTTTTTTAGCTTCAAGAATGCAGTTACGCCCCCTAGCGGCCATTTCAGAAACTTGAAAATAATTTCCAGCCATTTCTCCTGACCACTTTTACTAAAAAATATTCTTTCCCCAAGCTGTGCGATAAACATTTTCTGAAGATAGCCTTTTATTTGGACTCCCATACATTATTTGACGTTTTTTTCAATACAGAAGCTTACATATTAAAGAAAAAATATAATATATTTTAACATTTTTTCTGTTTTCTTATCAGTTGTTTTCTTCAAGTTTGCCTTGTATTACAAATTTTCAGGAGGAACTGCAAGAAACGCTCGCTCTCCCGAAAATTTCGTTCCCGAAGGATATATGGATCAAACAGAGTTCTTTTCTACTAATTCAGAAATTGAAAAGTTGGTGAAGGAACTGGAGTGTTTAGAAGACCAACATTCTCATGTGAGTATGTTAAGCTTTTATTTATACTTCAAGTCCAAAATTTCTGTCAATGACGCATCGCTCGCTTTTAGAGTGCCCCGGGTTGTGTGGGGTCAGGGGAATCAATTCCAGTGGCGTATGCATTTTAGAAAATAAATGATAAAATTTCGTCAAAACATGAAAATATTTTTTACAAGCAAAAGTTATTTTCTCACATTTTCATCAACCTTTAAATTAGTAACAAGCCTATATTATTTTGGTATTATTCGGATTAATGAAAAATGTAATTTTTTTGCTTAATTTTGCACACCTCCTATTTTGAGGTCATAGAACACAAATTTGAGTTTTTTTGGCGATTTTTCAACGTTTTCCAAAAAAAAATACATTTTTTACTTTAATTTTACCTTCTCTGATTTTATTTTGCTACATGAAAAAAATAATAAAATTTTAGTCTTTACATAAATTAAAAAAGATGTAAAAGCAGAACGATAGACAATCCAAGTTACACCGACTTGCCAATTCACCACCGATCTTGCAATTTCAATATTAAATACGATATTCACACGCATTGCTTCATCAAAAATATCCACTATATAAGGAACACGAAAGCTCTGAGATCATCAGCTTGTAGAATCCAATAACTATTTCGGGTCTTTCGTGTTTCATATTTAGGATTTCCATATCGAGAATATTTTTGATCAAACATTGCGGGTCGAGCGAAGCAAGGTTCCATACTTTATAAAAATGTCATAAAGAAAACTATTTGAATCTGGTAACAGGTCCACATTTTTAGAAATTTCGAGTTGAATTCGGACGTAAACGTTTTACCTACTTTTTATTGAAAATTAAGGTTTTTTCCTTACTTTTTAAGTGTTTTTTTTAATATTAACATAATATGAGTTTTTAAATATGTTTTCGTGCAAATGACAGAATTTAAAGGAATATGTCGTAAAATGGAATTAAACAATTCAATATTATTATTTTTTAAATACTATAAGAGGCAGCCAAAAAAACAGCTTCTGATTCATGTTTAACAATCGAAAAGTAAAAAGTGTGCAAAAAATAGCGAAAAAATCGCATTTTCCAGTATCCGAATAATTACTAATATTGATTTTTTTGCCTTTTAAAACTCTGAATACCGTACGCGAAAAAACTTTCGTTAAAGTTGCACATATCTCTGCAGCATCCAAAGTGGTTAGTTCTGGATTTCGTTCCCGAATCCCATGGTAAACATTTTTAACCATTATTCGTTCTTTTAACGTTAACTGAGTTTTTTTGTAGGCGGATAACTAGTTAAAGGTTGGTTAATATTCATAGTTTACAGAATTAAAAGCACTTAAAACACTAAATCTTTATATACAATTATATACACTAAATAAGATAAACTATTATAAAATTGGCACAAAACAATATCTATATACTACAATTATTAGAAATTTATAATATTTAGAAAATACCCGTATAGCAATTAAAATTTAAACTTACAAAATCTGTCCATAATCAATAATAACTAAATAAAATCATCGAACAGCACGAAAACCCTGTCGATACGCTTATTTTCAAGTCTCTTCAAGTTGTAAACTAAGGAATGTGTGTTGCCACTTTTATTGTCTTCTCGATAACAATGATTTCAATACATATTGGCGTGCTATTTTAAGTGCGATCGCTTTCTGGTGATTTATTCTTGCGAATTATGACAACGTGGCGATGAAACTTTTGGCCGGTTCACTGTTATTTGAGCGGAAAAGTATATCATAGGCTTAAAAATCATTTACTAGTGTTAGATTTTTATTCAGCCGCTTCGTCGGTTGGGTGGCCGGTATTAAATGAGTCACTGACAGAAATTTTGGACTTTAGGTATAGGTGTATAAAATGGCTCTGGTCGGTCATGGCTTTTTATACTGAATATAGAGATTTTTTTTAAATTTTAGGAAATGTATTATTTAAAAGCCTTGGCGTTGCGAAAGGAAATAATCGACAAAAAGTGCGTACCTTTAAAAAATCAAATCGATCAGGCCTCGAAAATATTCAAAGTCCTGAAGAACCAAGAGGAAGCCATCGACGAAGGGACCAAGAAGAGAGAGGAAATGTTGGACAATTTGACGAACGGGTTCGATAAGAAATTGGTTTTGGAGGCCAGTTTGAAAGGAGCAAAAAGTGAGGAAAAAGAGAGGGAAAACATGAAAGTGTTTATGGAGAAGATTGAGGAGAGGAAGAGAGAAAAAAAAGCGGGATAAAATAGTCAAGTTTTTACAATATATATATTTTTTAATAGGACTGATTTTAAAAGCCTGTTTGATGATGTTTTGAAAGCCCTGTATTTTTGCTATTTTCGAAAAATATATTATATTGGGAAAAAATTAAGGTTTTGTAGGAAAACAATTAAATGTTAATTTCAAGTTTAAAAATGTGTAACAAAAATTTTATTCTTTTGTATTTTAATAAATCAATAAATCAGTAGCTGCTCGTGGTCAATCTTTCGGGGAGGTCATTAGTTAAAATTTCAAATGCATATGGCTTAACCAAGGAAGTTTAAAGGTGTATGGAAGCCCAATACTGTAGAACAAAATTGTCCAGGCGTGCAGGGCAGCGGGAATAGGGGGGTTGGCCCCGCGAAGTTTGCGCAATGAATAGTAGGTCAGAGCCGGACTTCCATAATTCTTTGTTACTATCTATAAAAATGACATCATCAAATGTCAAATTCAAGCATTCACTGTTTTTTTTTTTTTTGCACAAAATTGTTGGTTATTAAACGATACTACTATAGAATATTTAAAACTATTGTGTAATATTGGATTTTATATCGTCTGATATAATATGGAAAGAATAGATGACGCCACTTTACAGCCTTCTATTTAAATGGTCGATATTTTTGTGAGTTTTGTATTTATACCAAAAATATTTGTAAATAAATAAAAACACGATTTTTTAAAATAAATTTCAAACATTGTATGATAGTTTCATGTACTTATCACCAATTTTGTGATAGAAGAAGGGCAAGATAGTGTAAATGAGTTTAATCTAATCCTAAGATTCTGGTTGTACATTAAAATGAAAATTTTTATAACTGTTTAGGCATATACTTTTCACTAACAAACATTTATGAGACAAAATAACAGTGGTTAAAAATGTTTAGTAACCTTTGGTACCTAGGTATCCATTGTAACAGTATCCGTTAAATATTATGTGTCTACAGTATGTCGAGCTTAAAAAGTTGATAATGTAAGTTTAAGAAACCAAAAATCTAATTTCTTTCTAAACAAATACAGAAAAAGCAAAAGGAAACTTTAGCATAAAATTGTACTTTCTTTCATTCAATTAGAGGGACCTGTATATATTAAAATTTGCCTGGTCTGCTCAGTAATTAATAATTTTGATCCTTTTCAAGAATGTACTAAATTATTAAATGAAATAAAAGTACCTAAATGTAAACCTTATTTCTTTTTAATAATCCACAGAAATACACAAACATTGTGGAAATCATCTAAAAGATAGTTAAGATTGCCTTACTTTTCTCACTGCTATTTCCTATGAAATTTTCTATTATTTTATTATTCATAATTGATATATTATTTTTTTTCGGTTACCTAACGTTACGTCTCATAAGAAGCACCTAATTTAAATATAAGAAATACTTACCTAAAGTAAAAAATGCCGGGTATGTTACCCTTGGATTTGCAAGACAAAACCATACAACCTCTAATCATTTTGTTACGATATTATAAGTAACAAACAATAAACACAAAATTATAGTCACAATTTAATAAACACTTATCACTAAAATAAGAAGGTTTTTATCAATCCAAAAAACTTCTGCAACCACAAAATATAGGTACTCACACAAAGCAAAACAATCGGCGCAAAGGGCACAAACTACAACGAAAATGACGAATGATGAGACGACGACGGTTGACGATACTGCGCGGATATAGATTCATACGCGCCGCGCGCGCCCTTGCACCAAAAACCTTAGACAACCTAAGACCATTACGGCTCTCATAAAAGTATAATGTGTTGCCTAACTACACACTGATTTATCGGTGTGTAAGTAGGGAACACATTAAATTATTTCGTGGAATTTTGTTATTGCGCAGAATCGGCGGGGCCAACTCTGACAGTTATTTTCATACTGGGCTGGACATTTTTTGATCGAATGGGCCATAGCACTGGGCTTCCATACACCTTTAAACTTCCTTGGGCTTAACTGATTTTTATTAAAAAAAAAACAATTTTAGGCATTTTAGTTCACAAAGACGTTTACTCCAAAGAAAAAACAACAAAGAAAATTCAAAAATAAATGATTTAGTAAGATTATTTTATTTGAAGAATTATATTTCTATTTATTAAGAAACATAACAATATAACAAATAATATGCATCGACATCTGTTTAAACAAAAAATTAATTGCACAACGTATTCTAAAAAAAATCACACCCGACAGTAAGTAATATCGCTATGCCAGAGGTATGACGGCAACTTATAGGTTAAAAATAAGCATATTTATATGATAAAAAATAAAAAGGGTTACTTAACTTACCTAAATAGTCATAAATTTTTAGTTCAATCCTTCTGTCTTTGGCACTTGCAAAGTGATTGAACTTCTTCATTATAATTTACAATATTATTTATAAAGGCCTTTTTAATACTTAACATGGCCAACGCAGAGAGTCTACCTTCCCCCATTGTGTTGCGTTAATATGTCTTTATTCTATTTAATGTAGAGAAGCATCTATCTCTTTCTACAGTTGTCATCGGTAACGTACACAAAATTGTCAACAAATGCACTGTTTTCGAATTTACATTACAAAAACATACACCAGCCAAAAATTAATTTCTAAAATCGTATATAATCCGTTCTATAATAACCGTATAACAAAGAAACACCTTGAAAAATGCATAATTTTCCTCTTCGCGGCTGTTGACCCAGATCATGCGATTACACTGCTTCAAAAAGCAGTCAAAATCGCCCAATCGTAAATTAGATCGGGAAAACTCGACTCGGCTCCGTTTAAAACAATGCGGTCAATGAAGCCAGACAGCCCGGTTTTTGGCCAACAAACGAAACCACCGATCTGGAGATCGCTGCGTGAAGCTTGTGAAATCCAGAAATCGATCAACGAGTTTATATGCTTAGAATAATAAACGAAAATTTAAAAGATTGAAAAAAAAAAGTTTTTTTCATTTATATCATTATTATGTTTTTGTTCGGAAATATTGGTTAAAAATATTGGGACCCAATGGAGGAGCCGCCACTGAAATAAATTCTAAATTGTATGAGTGTTGTGTTGTAATCAATAAAACAAACGCAAAAACTATTGATTACAACAATTAAAAATTCGGGCAAGTTAGTAACAAATCGATACAAAACCGGCTACACTGCGAGATCCAAAATTTGTGTGTCCAAACTTTCCAAATTAATTTTTGTGAAGATCAGTTTGATCAAAGGCATTTATAGTTTTCAACAGAGACGCACAAAACAATGCTGAATTTTTGGTAATAGGTTTGGGCTCTCGCTCACCCGTCCAACGCAAGAAAATCAAGGAAGTTTGAAGGTTTACGGAAGCCCAATGCTATGGCCAAGGAAGTTTAAAGGTGTATGGAAGCCCAATACTGTAGAACAAAATTGTCCAGGCGTGCAGGGCAGCGGGAATAGGGGGGTTGGCCCCGCGGAATTTGCGCAATGAATAGTAGGTCAGGGCCGGATTTCCATAATTCTTTGTTACTATCTATAAAATTGACATCATCAAATGTCAAATTCCAACATTCACTTTTTTTTTTTTGCACAAAATTGTTGGTTATTAAAGGATACTACTATAGAATATTTAAAATTATTGTGTAATATTGGATTTTATATCATCTGATATAATATGTAAAGAATAGATGGCGCCACTTTACTGCCTTCTATTTATATTTTTGGAAGTTTTGTATTTTTACCAAAAATCTTTGTAAATAAATAAAAACACGATTTTTTAAAATAAATTTCAAACATTGTATGATAGTATTATGTACTTATCACCAATTTTGTGATAAAAGAAGGGCAAGATAGTGTAAATGAGTTTAATCTAATCCTAAGATTCTGGTTGTACATTAAAAAGTGAAAAATTTTATAACTGCTTTTTAGGCATATACTTTTCACTAATAACAAACATTCATGAGACAGAATAACAGTGGTTAAAAATGTTTAGTAACCTTTGGTACCTAGGTATCCATTGTAACAGTATCCGTTAAATATTATGTGTGTACAGTATGTCGAGCTTAAAAGTTGATAATGCAAGATTAAGAAACCAAAAATCTAATTTATTTTTAAACAAATGGTATTGTCTCGAAAGTTGCTCCTCTCCGATTTTAATCAAATTTGGTATACAGGGTTTTGGGACGCTGATTACAAATCTGAAAATATCTTTCGGCAACGTTTCGTTTCCGAGATCTTTATCATCAATGTAGAAAATTAAACTAACCTCATTTTCACTATATTCTCCCTTCTTTTTGTACACAATTCTTGATTTTTACACTAAAGTGGCACACAATATTGTATAAACACCTTTTAAAACCTTGTATTTTTATTTATTTTACATCTTTTTTCCATTAAATTGCGAGCTTTTAAGTTCAAAGGCAGCAGCCATATTTGCTCAAAAAAATAAAGTGTAAAAAGGTGTAAAATAAACATAAAAACAAGTTTTTAGAAGGTGTTTGTGAAATACTGTGTGCCAATTTAGTGTAAAAATCAAAAATTTTGTGCAAAAAGAAGGAGGAATAGTGTAAATAAGGTTAGTTTGATTTTCAATTTTGATGATGAATATCTCGAAAACGAAACATTGCAGATTTTTTTTTCAGATTCGTAATCAGCGCCCTAAAAACCCCTGTATATCAAATTTGGCTAAAATCGGAGAGGAGGCACTTTCGAGACAATTACCAAACAAATACAGAAAAAGCAAAAAGGAACTTTAACATAAAATTGTACTTCCTTTCATTCGATTAGAGGGACCTGGTATATATTAAAATTTGCCTGGTCTGCCCAGTAATCAATAATTTTGATCCTTTAAAAGAGTGTACTAAATTATTAAATGAAATAAAAGTATCTAAATGTAAACCTTTTTTCTTTTTAATAATCCACAGAAATACACAAACATTGTGAAAATCATCTAAAAGATAGTTAAGATTGCCTTACTTTTCTCAATAATATTTCCTATGAAATTTTCATTTTCTATTATTCATAATTGATATATTATTATTTATTCGGTTACCTAACGTTACGTTTTATAAGAAGCACCTAATTTAGATATAAAAAATACTTACCTAAAGTTAAAAAGACGGGTATGTTACCCTTGGATTTGCAAGACAAAATCATACAACCTCTAGTCATTTTGTTACGATATTATAAGTAACAAACAATAAACACAAAATTATAGTCACAATTTAATAAACATTATCACTAAAATAAGGTTTTTATCAATCCAAAAAACGGTACTCGCTCTATAAAGTATAATGTGTTGGGTAACTCCACTGATTTATCAGTGGTAAGTGGCAACATTAAATTATTTGTGGAATTTTTGTTTTGCGCAGAATCGCGGGCCAACTCTGACAGTTATTTTCATACTAGTGGACATTTTGATCAATGGGCCATAGCATTGGGTTTCCATACACCTTTTTAAACTTCCTTGGCTATGGCCTATTCGATCAAAAAATGTCCGGCGAAAAATCAGTGTGTAGGTAGGCAACACATTATACTTTGGACCAGAGCCGGACTCTTCCGTTTTCGTGTGCGACGGCGCGGCGCGTATGAAACCATAGAGAACCTGCATAAAAATTAGTGGAGCCTCTCTTGCTAGTTTTGGTAAGTTCGTACGTGAGGACGAGCTGTTTATAAACATACATTTCAATACTGACTCTCGAATCATGTAATTTTTTATTAGTTATTTCGAATAGATTCCTGGATTCGATTCAAAAAGAATTCGATTTCTACCCAGATCTGATCAAAACTTTAAACATAGCAGTACAGTCATATTTATAATTAATGATTTTAAATGTGCTTACATGAAAGTTTTTGACATTTCGGAGTTCTGCTAACAGAAGTAGAAATAATCTTTGTTCGATGCCAGAAGCTCTACTAGCATCGACAGATCAACCCTCGGCAAATTGGACCTATTTGTTTTAGTAAATCCTTATTTCACGATAAAGTTCTGGATTTTAGTTTTGGTAACTCAAAATTAACACAACACAAATTGAAGTTTACACAGTCGTGACGTAATTCGCTCTGGTTGGTGTTCAACTTATCATGGCGGACTACTGTGTTTTGTAGTTTTAGTTTATAAAAAATAAATACCAATATTTAATATATTGTAAAAATAAAAACTTCTTTATTATCCATTTCATATGATAAATACAAAATATTTGTAATTTCTTAGCAATATTATCATTATTATTATTTAAATTCTAAAAAAAATGATAAAATATCATCCTAATATATAATTTTATCTGATTTCGTAACAGATCCTCCGGCATCCAGATCTGAATGTTTCCTAAAAAAAAATATTTTATTTTATTTCTTCTTTTACTTGTAGGAGACTTTATAAAGCAAAATATGAAAATGTTATATATTCTTTGATTTATATTGCATAATATTTAAAAAAGCACGTTTTTTTAATCTAATATATTCTGCCAAATTTCAAAACCCCTTTTCCAGTGATCATCTAATTTGTGAACTACATCTTCAACGTCTTTTATGTCATCTTTGTTCGATAAAAATCTGTTTTCAGGCACGATTTTTTTGAGTTATGAGAACAGCCAGAAGCAGATAGATCTAAATCTGGAAAATAGGGTGGATGTTGTAACAATTCCTAATTTATCTTACCGATTTTCGCGATGGTTTTTTTGTTGTGTGAGAGAGTGTGTTGTCTTGATAAAAAATGGAAGGAATTTCGAGCATATACCTTTTAGAGGCAACATTGTTGTTTGGCCGTGCGAGAGATAAAGTAGATAAAGGTACAACTTTTCACCCTCGCTCCGTGTGCTGATATTGGTCGGCGAAAACTTTTAACCATTAGAGGGGCCGCCGACCAATATCAGCACATGGAGCGAGATGGAAAGGTGCCATTCTTTCCCTGTAGTATGGCAAAGCTGCCTCTAGAAGATGTATTCTCGAAGTTAAGAAACGGCATCGTCCATGGCAAAGATGCCTCTGACTCACACGTGTTCATAAAAAAGTAATACCATTTTTAGAAAAAAACTACAAAGGTAACAGCGCCATCTCTTATCAAACGACAAAATTTTTTAACAAGAAGTTATACCTTCTATTCAAACTATTATCTTGATCCTCTTCGAAATTCGGACGAGCCAATGGATTTTCGAAACTAAAATTATTCTTGGTGAAGAAATTCCTATCCAGAGTGCCCGTGTCAGTTTTCTTCAACGTTTCGTCCTTGCCGCGTTGTACATCTTCAAGGTCCGAGTACAAATTGTTTTCTGCCGCGTTTTTGTCGAAGTGTTTGAAGCTCGAACTTATGGATGTCGTGTCTCGTTTAGCTCTTTTGATGTAGAGAGATGGACCGCTAAAACAAATATAATATTGCGTTATATACAGGATGTAATATATAAGAAGCTATAGTTTTTAGAAAAACTAAGGTAAGTGAAATTAGATTAGCAATTAAACTAAATTAAATTAATCTTTCCTATTCACACCCTTGTTCCTTGAAGAGCTATGAATACATTTTGTTTCAAAAATATTGTTTTCGAAAATCGTATTACATTTCATAGAAGAATCAAAAACCTACAATTCCATATCAAACTTAAAAAAAGTTATTAATTATGGCGGATGCGCTGGTAATATCTGATTTGTCGGTTGCCTATCGATAAGTAATTCTTAAATTTATTTAAATGTCATCATCAGCTGTTTATTATTTTTGTTTACAAAGAATGGTCATGCCTTTCTGCAGTGGTTAGAAAAGAGATTTTTAAAGTAAAAAGTGCCTTTAAACCTAAAAAAGTATGGTAAATCCAAATTATTTAAGTAGTTTACATATCAGTAAAGTTATCTTATCTTTAAACTATTTTTAAACAGTGTACGTGATTATTTATATTGAACATTTGAGTATATTATCTAAAATATCTTTTAGGTGAAAAATTTTGTATTGTAGTATGCTAAGATTTCTCACATCTTTCCTGAGCAACGTCTTTCTGAAAATGCTACAATTGCTCAGTTCTAAAAAACACATAATCAAAGATCTCCTCAGCATCTACGTCAAAACGACCAGTGGAAATACTCTTTGTATCGATATAGATCCCAAATATGATATATCACAGATCAAAAAGATTGTGGCACCCCAGATGGGGTTACAACCTGAAGAGGTAAAGGTTATTTTCGCTGGGAAAGAATTGGGAGACGATATTGTGATAGGTATGCATGAACTAGATTTAGCAAGTAAATTTAGGTTTAGTTGAACTTTACCGTCTTTTTTAAATAGCAATTTTGATTTTGGTAATTTTTTTTGTTGGGCCCACAGCCGATTTTATTGAAATTTGGTATACAGCAGGAAGTTTGAAGGTATATGGAAGCCCAATGCTATGGCCTGTTCAATCAAAAAATGTCCAGGCGACTCTGAAAATAACTGTTAGAGCGGGCCCCGCCAATTCTGTGCAATAACAAAATTCCATGAAATATTTTAATGTGTTGCCTACATACACACTAGTTGATAAATCAGTGTGTAGTTAGGCAACACGTTATTCTTTTATGAGAGCTGGAGCACCGTTTTCAGGTGCAACGGTGCGGCGCGTATGAAACTATATCCGCGCTGTACCATCAACCGTTGTCGTCTCAAGGAAGTTTAAAGGTGTATGGAAGCCCAATGCTATGGCCCATTCGATCAAAAAATGTCCAGCCCAGTATGAAAATAACTGTCAGAGTTGGAACCGCCGATTTTGCGCATTAACGAAATTCCACAGAAATAATTTAATGTGTTTACTTACACACTGATAAATCAGTGTGTAGTTAGGCAACACATTAAACCTTTATGGCGTAATAGTTTCGATTGCTTTGCTTTGTGTGATTATATTTTGTGGTTGCAGAAGTTTTTAGATTGATAAAAACTTTCTTATTTTAGTGATTAGTGTTTATTAAATTGTGACTATAATTTTGTGTTTATTGTTTGTTACTTATAATATCGTAGCAAAATAACTAAAGGTTGTCTGGTTGTGTCTTGCAAATCTAAGGGTAACATACCCGGCATTTTTTACTTTAGGTAAGTATTTTTATATTTAAATTAGGTGCTTCTTATGAGACGTAACGTTGGTAAAGATAAATAATAATATATCAATTATGAATATTAGAAAATGAAAATTTCATAGGAAATAGTAGTGAGAAAAGTAAGGCAATCTTAACTATCTTTGATGATTGCCACAATGTTTGTGTATTTTTGTGGATTATTAAAAAAGAAATAAGGTTTACATTTAGGTACTTTTATTTCATTTAATAATTTAGTAAATTCTTTTAAAGGATCAAAATTATTAAATACTGGGAGACCACGCAAATTTTAATATATAGAGGTCCCTCTAATTGAATAAAAAGAATACACTTTTATTTAAAGTTTCTTTTGCTTTTTCTGTATTTGTTTAAAAGAAATTAGATTTTTGATTTCTTAAACTTACATTATCAACTTTTAAGCTCGACATACTGTAGACACATAATATTTAACGGTTTCTGTTACAATGGATACCTAGGTACCAAGGGTTACTAAACATTTTTAACCACTGTTATTCTGTCTTATGAATGTTTTTATTGGTGAAAAGTATATGTCTAAAAAACAGTTATAAAAATTTTCACTTTTTAATGTACAACCATAATCTTAGGATTAGATTAAACTCATTTACACTATCTTGCCCTTCTTTTATCACAAAATTGGTGATAAGTACATGAAACTATCATACAATGTTTGAAATTTATTTTTTAAAAATCGTGTTTTATTTATTTACAAAGATTTTTGGTAAAATACAAAACTCCAAAAATATCGACCATTTAAATGAAGGCTGTAAAGTGGCGCCATCTATTTTTTCATATTATATCAGATGATATAAAATCCAATATTACACAATAATGTTAAATATTCTATGGTAGTATCGTTTAATAACCAACAATTTTGTGCAAAAAATAAAAAAAAAAGTGATTCTTGAATTTGACATCTGATGATGTCTGAACCTGACTTACTATTCATTGCGCAAACTCCGCGGGGCTGATTCCCCTATTCCCGCTGCCCTGCACGCCCAGACAATTTTGTTCTGCAGCATTGGTCTTCCATACACCTTCAAAGTTTCTTAGTGACTCTACACTGGTGGACTAAGGCATAAATATACTTAAATGCATTTTTTCCGATTTTTTGCAGAAGAATGTGATTTGGGGCAACAAAGCATCCTACACGTAGTCAAAATTAAACCTCGTACACTCACCCCAAACGTATCTTCCGAAGATGTTGTACTCACGAGTACGCCGAAGAGTGTCAAGTCGAATATGAAGCCCCTAAATGAAATCTTGGACGATGCAATGTTTGCTACGGGTTCAGATAGTCGAACAATTCTGTTTCTATAGATAATATAGAAAATGTTTATCCGGAAGGTTCATTGAGTGATGCAGATAACTTGGATTTAACCGAGAGTGAGAAATCCAGGCCTAAGAAGGTTCACTTTTATGTGTACTGTCCGACGTGTAAGGAGCTTAAGCAAGGTAAGTCCATTTTACTAAATATACCAGGAAAGTTGAAGATACATAATTTAAAGAGTAAAATTTAAGGTTTAACAATTCATTTACTAATTTTACATCGGCAATGATCGATATACAACTATACATACATACATCGGGTTCCCAGGGTTTTCGAGATCGCTGATCACGATTATGATGTTCAAATCATAGATATATATAAGCAAAGGGAGATATAACCGTTCATTCATAAATTGGCTTATGTTGTGTATCAAACATTCATAATGTGTAAGAAATGGACTTCCGATAAAAAATAGTCCCTGCAGGCAACGTCGCAAATGTTTAGCAGCGCAAAACGTGGCGGGCCACCAGTGGCGTAGTTCGTTTCCAAAAACTATTTATCTATAGACAATTACTAGAGTATATTTTTTTAGTATATTATCCAAAAATATCTATTTTATGAGACTCAGTCCAAATAAAGTGCCATGACAACTTTTTTGTTCTGTTTCGAGGAATGTGCAAGTAAATAAAACCTTGTTTACTACAATAATTAAACTTTATTTATCATATAAAGCGATACTTTTGAAAACTGGCATTTTAACCGTTAACCATACATAATAAAAAGCTTAAATCTGTTTTTTTTTAACTTTATCGCAATTGCCCGTGTTTTTATCTTCATCGCTATCCACCGATTTTTATAGATTTAATTTTATGTCATAAAAAGGGATAACGGATCATCTGACAGCCACCCTCAAAGTCCACTAATGAGATCAAAACGATACAATACCATTTTGTAAATGTGAGAGGAGGAAATTAATAGACCAAAAAATGTTTAGTTCAGTACAATATCAAAATATAATTGGAGTTTTAGGAAAATTAAAATTTGGATTTGGATTTAAAATAAAAAATCTATTTTTAGGACCCTTTTTTTGAATAAATTTCATTTTTCTAAATTAAATAGGTATTTTTAACTTTTATGTTTTTAATGTTTTTTGATTACGGAAAAAGGTGAGAAAAAATATCACTTTTTTCTATATAATTTATTGTATTCAGTAACAATATTAAAGTATTCTTAACTAATCCAAGAATATTTAACTAACTTATTTATTTCTATTTGTGATAATATCACAAGAATCAAAATAATCTGACAGATTTTGACAATTTGTGGTAACTGCATATTCTTTTCAAATCCAAGTAGGGAAAACCATATATTTTTTTCTCTCCAGGTCAACAGGAAACCTTAAAATAAATTTTATAATGGAAATCGTTCATATGCTATATTAATCTAATAAAAAAGTTTATAACAAAAACTATACCTTGATGGTTACTTTCAATCGATTATAAAATAATTAAACAATTTTTTTCGTTAGTTATATAATCAAATTTTATGCTAAAATAAGTAAACAATGGTTGTTAATCTGCACAAAAATATAACATAAAAGGTATTAACAACAAAATGTTATTTGTTCGCCATGGTATTACACGTCAATGAAGTGAAGTTTTATAAAAGAACTGTTTAAACTTACCTGTGAAACGAAAGATTTTTATTACGAAAATCCAGTTTTCCGCAAACCTGCACTTCACAATCATTTTTTTAGTCTGTTTATTAAAAATAATACATAAAATATTAAGAAAATCCTCTTATAACCCCACTTTAAAACACAAATCTCTCTCTGAGTTTTAAACAAAATGCAACGTCGCTCACAACACAAATAAAAAGTTTTCTACTAGCTGACCGACGACCTTCGTGACCCTAGCGTGTTGCCCATCTTGACCGTTAATATTCCGTTATGATTATTTTTGAGAATAATATTAATAAAGCAAAATAAAAATTAACTAAAAAACATATTTCTGTCGCTGCTACTAAGTTATTGCATAACGACATGTTATGATCTATGATCTCTTTAAGAATTTAAAAAGAAAATATTAATAAAGCAATATCCTAAAAATTCGCCAATAAAGGACAATCGGCAAGGGTACATGTGTATCAAGCACGTTTGACCATCAAGTGGTCTAGAGAGGTAGACACTATTTTAATGTTTGATTGCTTTTAATTGTAAACAGTTTTATCTCCCTTTGCTTATATATCTATGGTTCAAATTAACCCACAGCCGACCTGGAGCTCAGGAACGCCGATAAACGTAATCTCCGTGGTACTCTCCCAAAATTCACGTGGAGAAGAAGAGAATCTTGACGCCCGGTGGTTTTTGGGGTTTTCATCACACAATCAAAAAAAACGAACCGAAAATCGTTATGGGGGGTTTTTTGGAGCGCTGAATCCAAATTTCACGGCGGAAACGACCCCCCGAATACTCAGTGCACCGTAACTAAGAAGAAATTTAAAAATATGGAAAAAATAAGGATAATTTTTAAACTAAAAGGGATTTTGACAAAAAAATAAGTTTAAAATAAAAATTTACAACTTTTAAAATGACGATTTTGTTATTATTTTTTAATTTTCCAACATTATCCAACAAAAACGAAATCAAAACTGGGTAAAACACATTAGGTACTGATGAACTATTATATTTTTAAGTTAATTAATACCCAATTATTGGTATTACAAAGAACTAAAATAAAAGATATATAATAACGGTAGTTATTATATATTTTCGCTGTTACACAGACAAATCTATGTTGCCAAATTTATCTTTATGCTTCAGTGGCGGCACGTGATTTGTCTAAACAGAGAGAGGTAAACATACAAAAGCAAAAAATATATTTGGCAAAATTTACAGATCATTTTAAAATTTATCGAAAATGCGTATTTGCCCTATTCAATAATTATTTATGTTTTAATTATGCATTTTTTTTCAGGTAAACTTCGGGTAAGATGCAATTTTTGCAAAAGTGGTGCTTTCACGGTCCACTCGGACCCGCAACATTGGGGCCACGTTTTGGAACCCAAACAGATAACGGGAACCTGCGAGAATGACCCCGAGTTTTGCGAAGATCTTTTGCAAATAGGGAGCCGACTTTTGCCGAGTTTTATTTTAAGTGTTCCGAACATATTTCCTTGGGTGAGTGATTGTTTTTATATTTAAGGGATACAAAAACGTTTGACTACAAATATACTAAATATAAAAGTATAAATTATACCCGAGAGTAATAAATTTTGGTCACATCGGCAACACTGTTCCGTGCAAACTTCCATAAAATAATCGTTTTGATGAAATTATGATCGTTAATATACTACACTGCAAAATAATAAGAAAGCAAAAAAAAGGTGAATTTTTTAGTGATTTTTGAAGAGCTATATTTCTGTAAAAAATGGTCATATCGAGATCGAAAAAAGCGTCTTGAAGCCTGAAGATTCTATTTTTTAGATCTTTTGGCCAAATATTTTTAAGAGCGACAGTTACTGAGTAATTCGCAGGAATAACACAAAAAAATTTTTTGTAAATTTTTTGCGTTTTTTTGAATCTACGAGCTTGGAATTTTTTTACAATAAAATCATGGTATAGACTTGATAGCCGGTTCATTCAGCTTCATTTTCCTTTTTTTAATTTTTCTCTACGATGATTTGTTTCGGAGATATCCGACTTTAAATGCAGAAAGATCCTTTTGGCTTTAACCCTCGATCTCTCAGCAACCAATCATCGGACAGAAAATTGAAGGGCGGTTCCAAAATCGGCAATAAATTTTCTATAAAATTGGCTTGTGGCCGTTGGAGAAAAACATTTTTTAATCCTCAATTTTAACCTGAAAAAAGTGAAAAAAAAATTGCTTCTGTTCTTGTTTCGAAAAATCGTCCGCATCTTTGCGTATATTAATAAGGAGTCTAATGCTTGCTAAGAATTTTTATACTTCAATGTACCCTCAACAACCCTGCCTATCGACAGGGTTGTTGAGGGTATATTTGTCCATTTCTGAGTACCCTGTACCCCTCGTAAAAATGAATTATTTTCTCACAATTGGGCATCTTTTATCCATTGAATTTGGAAATCAAAAAAGAAAATAATTTCTGAAACAAAGTTTCAAATTTTGATTTTTTGTAACAATCGAATCGTACCATGTGGAGGTTGCATGATCGGATTTATTCTTCTTTTGTGCATACGCATGTGTGTGTATGTGTGTGTGTTATTTTCAAGGAAGTTTAAAGGTGTATGGAAGACCAATGCTATGGCCCATTCGATCAAAAAATGTCCAGCCCAGTATGAAAATAACTGTCAGAGTTGGCCCCGCCGATTCTGCGCAATAACAAAATTCCACGAAATAATTTAATGTGTTCCCTACTTACAAACTGATAAATCAGTGTGAAGTTAGCCAACACATTATAATTTTATGAGAGCCGGAGTACCGTTTTTTGGACTGATCAAAACCTTCTTATTTTAGTGATTAGTGTTTATTAAATTGTGACTATAATTTTGTGTTTATTGTTTGTTACTTATAATATCGCAACAAAATGACTAGAGGTTGTATGGTTTTTCTCTTGCAAATTCAAGGGTAACATACCCGTCTTTTAACTTTAGGTAAGTATTTTTATATTTAAATTAGGTGCTTCTTATAAGACGTAACGTTAGGTAACCGAATAAATAATAATATATCAATTATGAATAATAGAAAATGAAAATTTCATAGGAAATATTAGTGAGAAAGGTAAGGCAATCTTAACTATCTTTTAGATGATATTCACAATGTTTGCGTATTTCTGTGGTTTATTAAAAAGAAATAAGGTTTACATTTAGGTACTTTTATTTCATTTAATAATTTAGTACACTCTTTTAAAGGATCAAAATTATTGATTACTGGGCAGACCAGGCAAATTTTAATATGTACAGGTCCCTCTAATTGAATGAAAGGAAGTACAATTTTGGTACGGTTTTTTGGGGCGCTGATTACAAATCTAAAAAAAATTCGGCAATGTTTCGTTTTCGAGATATTCATCATCAAAATTGAAAGTCAAACTAACCTTATTTACACTATTCCTCCTTCTTTTTGCACAAAACTCTTGATTTTTACAGTAAATTGCCACACAATATTTTACAAACACCTTTTAAAAACTTTTTTTTTATGTTTATTTTACACCTTTTTTACACTTTTATTTTTTAAGCAAATATGACTGCTGCCTTTGAACTTAAAAGTTCGCAATTTAATGGAAAAAAGTGAAAATAAATAAAAATACAAGGTTTTAAAAGGTGTTTATAAAATATTGTGTGCCACTTAGTGTAAAAATCAAGAATTATTACAAAAAGAAGGGAGAATATAGTGAAAATGAGGTTAGTTTAATTTCAATTTTGATAAGTAAGATCTCGAAACGAAACGTTGCCGAAAGATATTTTTCAGATTTGTAATCAGCCAAAATCCTTATACAAATTTGATCAAAATCGGAGAGGAGGCAACTTTCGAGACAATACCATTTGTTTAAAAATAAATTAGATTTTTCTTAATCTTGCATTATCAATTTTTTAAGCTCGACATACTGTACAAACATAATATTTAACGGATACTGTTACAATGGATACTCAGGTACCAAAGGTTACTAAACATTTTTAACCACTGTTATTCTGTCTCATGAATGTTTGTTATTAGTGAAAAGTATATGCCTAAAAAGCAGTTATAAAATTTTTTACTTTTTAATGTACAACCAGAATCTTAAGATTAGATTAAACTCATTTACACTATCTTGCCCTTCTTTTATCACAAAATTGGTGATAAGTACATGAAACTATCATACAATGTTTGAAATTTATTTTAAAAAATCGTGTTTTTATTTATTTACAAAGATTTTTGGTAAAAATACAAAACATCCAAAAGTATCGACCATTTAAATAGAAGGCAGAAAAGTGGCGCCATCTATTCTTTCCATATTATATCAGATGATATAAAATCTAATATTACACAATAATTTTAAATATTCTATAGTAGTATCCTTTAATAACCAACAATTTTGTGCAAAAAATAAAAAAAAATTGAATGTTAGACTTTGACATTTGATGATGTCAATTTTATAGATAGTAACAAAGAATTATGGAAATCCGTCCCTGACCTACTATTCATTGCGCAAATGCCGCGGGGCCAACCCCCCTATTCCCGCTGCCCTGCACGCCTGGACAATTTTGTTCTACAATATTGGGCTTCCATACACCTTTAAACTTCCTTGGTTATTTTTTAAAAAAACTGTTGGATGGTTCTTTTGGATCAACAAGATTTTTCGCACTTGTTAGCTTTGTAGAAAATTCGAGGATAAATGTCACTCTTTTTCGCAGATAGAAAATTAAATAAGCCTAGGGGGTATCAACTTTCGATAAATTTAAAAAAATTAAAAATAAGGGAAATTATAGTGCGGAAAAAGTAATTTTTTTTAAATATACTAAATTTAGCCCCACTCCAGGGTGGAGATAAATTTAAGAAAGAATCCTGTAGTCGATTATTTGAGATTGCATTTTGCAGAGGCGGCAATTTGAAATGGAGGAGGCAATAGAGATAGTGACATACACACACACACACCCACACACACATGTGCGTATGCACAAAAGAAGAGTAAATTTGACCTTGTAATCTCCACGTAGTACGCTTTGGGTAAGGCAAATGCCAGCTGTTGATACAAAAAATCAAAATTTCAGAATTTTTTTTATCTATTTTTTTTAATTTCCAAATTTAATGGATAAAAGGTTCACAATTGTAAGGAAATTAAAAAAAAAACACTTAAATTTTCATTTTTACGACGGTTACTGTGTAGAAATGTAAGTTTTGCTCCTTTAATTTTTTCTGAAATTTTGATTAAACGGTTTAGAAAAACCATTCGATCGATCGATCCGCCGATTTGCAGGGTTGTTGCGGGTACATTGGGGTATAAAAATTCGTGCAAGCATTAGACTCCTTATCAGTATTCGCAAAAATGCGTTACTATTTTTCAAAACAAGGAAAAAAGTCACATTTTTTCACTTTATTTCAGGTTAAAATTGAGGATAAAAAAAATGTTTTTCTCCAACGGCCGCTAGCCAACTTTGTAGGAAATTTATTGCAGATTTTGGAACTGCCCTTCAATTTTATGTACGGTAATTGGTTGCTGAGATATCGATGGTTAAAGCCAAAAGGATCCTTTTACATTTAAAGTTGAATATCTCCGGAACAAATCATCTTAGAGAAAAATTAAAAAAAGGAAAATGAAGCTGAATGAACAGGCTATCAAGTCTATACCATTATTTTATTGTAAGACATTTTTCTAAGCCCGTGGATTCAAGAAAAAACGCAAAAAAATTACAATTTTTTTTTCATGTTATTCCTTCCAATTAGTTCAATGGATTACATTGTTGCAATTTACCGTAAATTATTCCTAAAGGTTACTTCGGTTTTCCGGAAAATTGGATACAAGGATCAGTAAATTTTCATACCGTTTCCTTGTTATTTTTATATAAAATATTATTAATTTTAGGTGAAACGGACCAAGCGGTTCCTTTAGATCTCATCCGACCGAATCTGAGACAGATCCAGTGTCTGGCGTGTCTGGACGTTCCCGAAACCGTATTTACGTTCCCTTGCCAGAACGATCACGGGACCTGTTTGGATTGTTTCAAGCAGTACTGCATGTCGAAGTTGACGGAGAGACAGTTTTGGCCGCATCCAGAGTAAGATTTTTTCCCAGATTGTCTTTTTGTGTTCGCGCATCTTCAAGCAATTCATTCAGAATTTACTCAAATCGTGTTAAAAAGCCCTACCAGATAAACTAAAGGTTTCATATTTTTATTGATAATGCCCCGTATACTCGTTAAATTGTAAATACTCAAAACTTATTTCCTCAAGTGAACAACTGTTCAGCGAATGTTTCGGTATTCGTTCATTTTATTTATACGAGGACGAATCAAAAACAATTATTGTTTTTGCGCGTAGAATAGGCTATTTGCCACCATTGAAAATAAGCTTTAAATTCTGGTCATCCTGTTAGATAATAATTAAAGCATATTTCCATAATATAAAGTAAAATATACATATTTATTGCAAAATATCATATCAAAATTCAAATATTTTTAAATTAATCCAGCGACTGGGAAAGCTCTGTGATTGGTTTCAACTTTGGTGACGTCACTTGCAAGTAAATAAATGTCACAAGTTTGTTTTGTGTTTTAAAGTGTTATTTTCGATCTTTAACTATCTAAATAACTGTTTTTGACCCATTTTATGAAAAAAAAAACATATTTCAAGTAACATAATTATCCAGTTTGTACCTCAAGATGGACATAAATTTTGTGAGCATAACAAAAACCTGATGAGATAGACGCATTTATGATTGTGCGTTTCTTTAAAAATAACGCTGACTACTATTGCAGAACTCAAAAATGTAAAAACAGCTGTTTAATACCTCTAAAAATTATTTATTTACGTTCATCATTCAGTATTTCTCAAAATCTTATTGTAGGTTATGTTTATGGAGTGTAGAAATACAAGGAGTACAATCTCTTATGGGAGACTAATTGAAAAAGTGCCCCTTTTTTATTTCGTGTAATTTATTATATCAGTTTCCATCTGCAATTCAATAATAATACCATTAAGTATAAAAAGAGAAAGTACTAACTTGCTATGTATTTAACTTCTAGAACAAACAAAACCATTTTAATCCAAAAGTTAGGTTATACCTTAAAGTGTTTATAAGTTATCATAAGGTGATACAGATATAAACAGTTTTTGTGGTGTTTTCAGAGAAGTACTGGTACATTGTGGCACTACACACCGTTTATATACCATTTTAGCCAATAAATTGAAAAATTATTAACAAAATTCACTATAGTTGCACTCGTTGTTAATTTGTTTACTTGTTTATGACGTCACGCGAAACATATGTCGACGCCATTACAGAGACAGCGTTTTTAGCGCGAATTTTATAATTTAAACTTTAACATTGAGTTTTATTGAAAATACAGCAGATTTCCCAGAAATATAAAATGTATTGTGTTCGTTAGGTACCAAAGAATAATTTAAAACGATTTTTCAAAATCAGTCAAATAGCCTATTGGGAAAAATAAATATTTTGCTCGGATTAAGAAACTATTTTATATATTTTCTTATTAGGTTACTTTTATTTTAGTTTTGGGTATACTCTGTCATGTCCGAGTGGATGTACTGATTCTTTTATTAAAGAAATACACCACTTTAGGCTGCTGGATGATCAAAATTATGAAAGGTCAGTATCATGTTTTTAAAGTAAATAATACGAGGAGTCTTCAACATTAAAAAAAAAACGAATTTATATACAGGGTGTAACTAAATAAGTGTAAAACATTTAAGGAGGTGATTCCTCATCGAAAAAAAGATAGGATCTTTCATATAAAGAAATTTCATTGGAGCATCCCTTGTTAAGATACAGCCCTAAAGGGGTACATAAAATTTGTATAACAATTTTTTCACAAGCACTAAAAAAACTCTTAACATCATTTATTTGGTTTTACCCCATGGTTGTAAGGGGTGGAAAACGCAACCCCTAACATTTATTTCCAATGTAACTTTTTGTCTTATTATTTGTTTCCATTTAAAAATGTATTTCCGATAGCCTGTTTCATTCTAAACAAAAATGTCTCTTGGGTTTTTTCCAAAATAAACCAGTTCGCAGCAAAAATATTTTGAACTACAGAGATACATCGTCATAAATGCGAACTGGATTTATTGTTATTTTGTAGTTAGTATCTGCATTAAACATTAAAGGGTAATAAACAAAACTAATTTATTAATAACAAAACACACAACATGTAGAAATCATATAAATGTTCAATATGTCTACCTTCAACATTACGCATGCATCTAGACGTGTGCGCATTGAGCCACGATTCGCTCAAATATTCCTGGAGTCTCCCGATTACCCTGCACGCATCGCTGATGCGGTTTCTTAAGTCCTCTACATCGCGAACAGGAGTACGATAAACCAAATGCTGTAAATGGCCCCAAATAGAGAAATCGAGAGGATTAAGATCCGGGGATCGAGCGGGCCAGTTCTGTGGTCCTCCTCGGCCTATCCACTGATTTGCATATTTTTCAGTTAAATGCTGACGTGCTACTTGACTAAAATGGGGGGAACTGCCATAAAAACATATCCCTTCGGGCCCAAAGGAACTTCCTCCAGCAGTACTGGATGCAATTCTTTTAAAAAATTGAACGTATGTCTCACCATTTAATCGAGGAGGTAGAAAATGAGGCCCAATTAAATAATCCCCAATAACTCCGAGCCACACGTTAAAGAAAACTGTTCTTGATGGTTAGTTTCGACAATAGCGTGAGGGTTTTCTCAGCCCATATGTGGTAATTTGAAAATTTATAATCTTGTCCCGAGAAAAACTACATTCGTCTGTAAATTCTATCGTCTTCAGAAAGTCACAATTTCTTCTAATCATTTCCAGCATCCAATGCAAAATTCAAGACGGTTCGGAAAGTCTCGCGGTAACATTTGCCTGTACTCGTTGCAGATTTTAAAAGGGTATAAGAGTTGTTCCTTTAAAATTCGAAATACCGTTATGATCAACATTTAGCGGGAAAGCAATCTTTCTAGTACTGGTAGTAGGTTGTTCTTCAATCAATTAAGTATGCTTCCTCAAGCTGTGATGTTCGTATTTCTCGATGGCGACCACAATCCTGCGTTCTTTTGTCGAATGAACCATATTCTCGTAATCTTTGATGAAGTCGAGCAAATATTCTATGTGAAGGATGCTGCCGTTGAGGATAATTTCAGCATATCTTCAGAAGCTTCTAACCCATTCCCTTGCGACAGACCGTAAACGTAATGCATATCAGCCATTTCCCTCATTTGTGTATGCCATTTTAATAACAAGTGAATTATTAAAGTAACAAACAAGAACAGAACTACAATACATAATTAGTATTGATTCAGTTTCGAAAATTCACAAACTGACAGCGTCATACCAATTTAATTGTCACTATCGCTAAAAGCGACCTACTAGATAGATTAGTTTCGTATTTTCGCATTTATGACGATGTATCTCTGTAGTTGTTCGTAAAATAATTTTTTGCTGCAAAATGGTTTATTTTGGGCAAAAAACCCAAAATTTTTGTTTAGAATGAAACAGGCTATCGGAAATACATTTTTAAATGGTAAACAAATAACAAGACAAAAAGTTACATTGGAAATAAATTTTAGGGTTGCGTTTTCCACCCTTACAACCATGGGGTAAACCAAATAAATGACTGGTTAAGTGTCTTTTTGGTAGTACAAAACGTAAGGTTAATTTCAATATTGTAACTTTTTAGTGCTTGTGAAAAAAATTGTTATACAAATTTTATGTACCCCCTTTAAGGGGCTGTATCTTAACAAGGGATGCTCCAATGAAATTTCTTTATATGAAAGATCCTATCTTTTTTTCGATGAGGAATCACCTCCTTAAATGTTTTACACTTATTTAGTTACACCCTGTATAATGTCAGTGATTTTTTTAAACTTTTATTTTTAAATTAATTTTAAACACTTTTACGAGTTTGTCCAACATTTAAATTTTGTTGAGCCAGGTTTTTAAGGTGCGCCCTGTATTTTTGTTTAAAATTGGATGAAATCAAGATTTGTTTTTTTGCTTTACAAAATAAGGGGGATATTTTATTGAATTTTTTTTTTGTAGATACCACAGATTTGCTACGGAAGAATTCGTCTTGCAAGCCGGAGGAATACTGTGTCCTCAACCGGGTTGCGGAATGGGAATCTTGGGTAAAAAACTCTTCTATGTTATCAACCACAGTATACAGGGTGTTCCAAAAATGCGGGTGCTAAATTTAATGACGTCAAAGTGGGTTAATTTAAGTCAACTTATTATATCGTCAAAAATCTTAAACTTCTTGGCGCTCTCTACCGGCTAAAAGAAGCAATTTCAGATAGAACCAAGTTGATTTAAGTCGATTTATTTTGACGTCACTATAATTATTGTTTAAAAAAGTGTTAAGTAAAATATTTTCTTTTTGTTTTCTAGCTGATCCCGACTGCACGAGAATAACCTGCCAGGGCTGCAAATACGTGTTTTGCCGTAACTGCTTGCAAGGTTTCCATATCGGAGAGTGCGATCCTGTCGAAGCGAGGGAAGACGGTGCTCAAACTGCGAACTGTGATAACGAACTTGATTGTGATAATAGGAATAACGGAGAAGATGCTTCTAGAACGACTATTAAGGTAGGAAATCCAAAATTGTATATTTGTTGATTAAAATTCACTCTAAAGACTGTTTGTCACTATCATATTTTTGATATTATTTGTGTGTGAATTAAGGTAATCGTGTCAAAAAGCCCTAACAGGGAAACTAAAGAACTCATATACAGGGTGTTCCTTAAAGACTTGCTAATATTTAAGGGGGTGATTCTTGGACTCATTTTAAGAAAAAAACTTCCTATGAACGTTTTAAGTTTTGAGATACAAAAAATCAGTTTTTTTATAATTACTGAGATAATACTGTAGACATCTTTATGAAATTTGGTACATGTCTTCTATGCATCAAGATGGATTTACTGATGTACAAAAAAATTTATTTTCTCTAACAGTGTCGTCCGTACGGGTTTTGCATTGGATATTTTCGTAGAAAAAAGTAGTACGCCACTGCTTTCTCTTAAAATAAAAATTATTTTTAAAATCCTTATTCATTTCTGAGCAAATTTGGTCTTTTGGTTTTTCTTTGTCCGACGCATGGTTTTCGTTTAAAAAAAATAAAAATCGTTTTACTTCAGGATAAGTTCCTCAATTTAATCACATTTTTATTTATATCTCCTTTATTATTTATGTTATCAAAAATGTTTATAAAACTTTTTATATAGACAATTTAAAAATTGTATTTGTGTCTATTATAATTTTTAAGATAATGACGTTTTAAATTAAAAAAAATCGTTAATATTTCTAAAACTAAAAGAGATACAAAAAAAATTAAGAAACAAAAAATACAGCTTTTTAAATTGTCTATATAAAAAGTAATATAAGTATTTTTGATAGGATAAATAATAAGGGAGGTATAAACAAATCTGTGATTTTTACCAAAAATTTCGGGTACAAAATGGGAAAAATTATTTATGGTATTTTTTTTTAATATAAAGCATTTATTTTATTCATTAAAATCTTAAACCACTCAAATGTCATATCAAATTTCTTAAAGCTTTTACAGTTTTTGAGATATTGACGTTTAATTTAAAAAAAAATCGTAAGTAATATCTCAAAAACTAAAAGAGATACAAAAAAATTTATGGTACAAAAAATACAGCTTTCCAAATTGTCTATATAAAAAGTTATATAAACATTTTTGATAGGATAAATAATAAAGCAGATATAAACAAAAATGTGATTAAATTGAGGAATTCATTCTGAAGTAAAACGATTTTTATTTTTTTAAGCGAAAACCATGTGTCGGACAAAGAAAAACCATGAGATCAAATTTGCTCAAAAATAAATGAGGTTTTTAAAAGTAATTTTTATATTAAGAAAAAGCAGTGGCGTAGTATTTTTTCTCCAAAAATATTCAATGCAAAATCCGGACGGACGCCACTGGTAGAAAAAATAAAATTTAAGTATATCAGAATATCAACCTTGATGCATAGAAGACATGTACCAAATTTCATAAAGATGTCTTCAATATTATCTCAGTTATTATTAAAAAACTGATTTCTAAAAAAAACTTTATCACCCTGTATCTCAAAAGTTAAGAATTTTAAGACATACGTTCATAGGAAGTTTGAGTCCAAGAATCACCCCCTTAAATATTAGCATGTCTTTACGGAACACCCTGTATTTGTTGATAGCGCCCCGTATACTTGTCAAATTATAAATACTCAAAACTTATTTCCCCAGTGAACAACTGTTCACTGGATGTTTTTGTATTGATTCCTTTGATGTATACAGGGACGAATCAAAAAACAATTATTCTTTTTTGCACAGGTTATAACAAAACCGTGTCCCAGTTGCAAGACGCCCACGGAACGAGATGGAGGCTGTATGCACATGGTTTGCACGCGGGCCGGGTGCAAATTTCACTGGTGCTGGGTCTGTCAGACCGAGTGGACGAGGGAGTGTATGGGCGACCACTGGTTCGGATAAGCTTTAATCGTTGTATTTTTAGAGTAAAACTTGTATATTTTACTATATGCAAATGTACTGATACCAACTTAAGTTAATAAGTAATAAAATCTAGTTAAATAATCGTCTTTTATTTATTTGTTAGTTTAACTGCATAAAGGCTATTTATGAGGTTTGTCGTGAAGCGCTGCTTAACAATTCTGCAAACAATCATGTTCGCTGTCGTGAAAAAAGTACTACTTTTTTTCTCCTACTTATGAAAGAATTGGCTGGTGTAATTTTTGACTTTGCAGTTTCAAATAGTGTAACATGACATGCCCTTCTCATGCCTCTTTTACAGTCCTGTCTAAATTTTGCCCTGCCCCTCCAAACCTCTAAATATTGATGACCAGTATTAATAAACGGCCTCTTACTTCACTTTAGAAATCCACACAGTACTGAAGCTTAGGGTTAGTAAGATTTAAAAAATAAATAAGCACAAAGTGCGGTAGTAATGACAAATGCACCAAGAAATTCATTTAGGGTTTTCATTTTTTTTCGTGAAGTTATTTGACTCTAGTTGAGATTAAAGAAAACCTTCACCATTTTGTCAAGAAATTTACTATTATATTTATGCGCTGTTTTAAGAGTAAACACTAGCAAATTTAATTTCTCAGTTGCATATAAAGTAAGAGACATTGCGTATGTCTATATTTTTCATGATATAACCTTGCAAAAAAGGATTTACGTGCTACATTAAATGTAAAAGGTAATATCTCCAAATCGCAGTCTTCCTTCGTCAATATGGATATTTCTCGGGTGACTACATTGAGCCCCCTACTATTTATTTATTTTATAATCAATTTAAGTCACAGACGTCTTAGAATACATAGTCATAGTGTTCTATTCAACACAGCTCTACTCTCACAAAATAAGGGAAATAGAGATAGATATAGAAGTGGGTTATCCACAGGATACACGCACTACAGCTAAGTCAAGTACAGCCACCTAAGGGTGAGAAATCAAATAATGCTTGAAGGTGATGGACAATGATGTTGTTTTAATGAAAGATGTTTATTGGGCTTCCATTGTCTTAATTTATTTCAAAAACACAATGCAAACTGTATGTGTAAACAAGATTATTTATGTTATGGTTTCAAAAACACTAAAATCTTCGACTTTTGTTGTCTTTATTTGTTAGTTGATACACAACGTTTCGGTTGGTGATGTATCTCCAACCGTTTTCAAGTGATAACAGTTATCACTTGAAAACGGTTGGAGATGCATTACTAACCGAAACGTTGTCTAACAATTAACAAATAAAGACAATAGTCCAAGATTTTAGTGTTATTAAAAATTATTTATTAATAAAAACTTTTCTCGGACTTCCATTGTCTTTATTTAATTTTTTCACAACGTTTCGAACAGTAAGTATCTCTGATCGTTTTCAAGTGAGACGGCTTTTGGAAGATTACTTGGTAAATAAGAGTCAGAACTGGTCCAAATGTTTCCGGAGGTTTTCGAGGTTGCTGATCACGATTATGATATTCAAATTGGCCCACAACTGACCTAGACCTCAGGAACGGCGATGAACGTCATCTCTGTGGGACTATCCCAAAATTCACGCGGGGAAGAAGAAAATCTCGAGGTCCGCAGGTTTTTTGGTGAATTCAAATATGGAATCAGCGAACACCCCCCGGACACCTTGGACACCGGAACCTGGATGTGGACGTCATCTCCGAGAATTTTCCCGACAAGACTGCCAAAAACAACCCGAAAATTATTTTGGGGGCGATTTTTGGGACGCTGAATCCAAATTTCACGTCGAAAACGACCCACCGAATACCTGTGCACCAGAACCTGGACGCGGATCTCATCTTCGAGGTTTTTCCTCACACAATCGAAAAAGACGAAACGAAAATCGTTATGGGGGGTTTTTTGAGGCGCTAAATCTGAATTTCACGGCGGAAACGACCCCCACGAACACTTGATGCATCGTAACCTGGTCCTGAACGTCATCTCCGTGGACTCTCCCAAAATTCACGCGGAGAAGGAGAGAAACTCGGAGCCCGGGGGTTTTCTGGACACCTGGTGCTCCAGAACTTGGACGTTGACATTCTCCCAGAGAATTTTTCTGACAAGACCGGCAATAACAACCCGAAAATCATTGTAGGGGCGTTTTTGGGGCGCCTAATCTAAATTTCACGTCGAAAACGATCACCTGAACACCTAGTGCACCGGAACTCGAGCCTGAATGTTAAACATCAATGAATGTGTCAAATTATGACAGGATTTTCGGTTAGTTTTTTGCGATCGTGTCTGGAAAACCCTCGGAGACAACGTTCAGGCCGAGGTTCCAGTGCACCAGGTGTGCGGAGGTACGTTTTCAGGGTGAAATTTTGGATTAAGCGCCCCAAAAATGATTTTCGGGTTGTTTTTGGCGATCTTGTCAGGAAAATTCTCAGGATGACGTCTATGTCCAGGTTCCGAAGCACCAGGTATCCGGGGTGTTCGCCTATGCCACATTTAAATTCAGTGACCCAAAAAACCCCCGGGCGTCGAGTTTCTCTCCTTCCCCGCATGAATTTTGGGAGAGTCCCACGAAGATGACTTTTATCGGCGTTCCTGAGCTTCAGCTAAGCACCCGATTTGTGTCAGTTCTGACTTATTTACAAAGTTATTAAATCTTCCAATTTGCCGTTTGTATAAGTTACAAAGAAAGTACATTTTTTACAAAAAATTTTTGGAACCGAATGCAAAAAACCGCATTACGATCTGTCACAGTGCAAAAAATTCCGAACTTTTGGCCTTTTTAGTGCTTTATTGCCTTGACTATGAGTTGGAGCAACGGTTATTAAAACTATTATAAATCCGTCAATTTTGCTCCATTGTCCTCAAAATTTAATACAATATTCTTGGGATGTTATTCATTCATAACAATACATTTAAAAAAAATGAAAATTTTTTTTATCTTTACCCTCGCCCCTCTTAACGTTTAAATTCCTCCTTAATTTTAAAGAAACCAGAATTTAGTTCGCTATCGTTTATTGCATTTGGAAACATTGGTAAATATTGAAAATTAAAACTTAAAAAAAAGTAAGTAACTTTATTCCTACTTCCCAGTTTATCAAAAGATAATCGGGATTCCCAAGCAAATCTGGAGTAAACAAACAGAATTATAATTGTATCACGATATACCTTTTTATGTAAATAAAAAAAATGTTGCTTGTCTGTCAAACATATTATCAGTAGAGATAATGCTAAAAAAATATGAATATAATTTTTTACTTAACTTCCTAAAATTAGGTACTTATACAGTGCAAATTTATTGACGTAACAAATATAAATAAATTGGGATTTTGCTTTTAATATTATTCTTTTTAAGTTGACAGTGATTGAGTGGTTGTTTCATTGTGCTTAAATCAAAATTGAATTTATCACACTGTTTTTAAATTGTAATCTGATCTATTTTTAACTATTTTGAATACGTTAGTTTCGTAGGTTACACCGCACGTATCGGGTCAAAGACGTATAAAAATACAGATGATCTTGTTTAGATTAAAACAAGGATATTTGCCAACACTGTTTTAACATTGACAACAGCGCACTGACCTCATAATTTTTGTAGAAAATAACACTTTAGGGCACTTGATTTTTAATTTTTTTAACGATTTACTTATTACCATTGTATTTATATTTATGTTGAAATTTTATTTCTGATGTTGCCAAATTGAGCTGTTAGTATTCTAGAAAAATAGAATTCATTATTTAAAAGAGTTATGTTAGCTGATAAGAGAAAGCCACCATAATAACAGCGAACTATTTTAAGTGACATAGAAAATGCAACAGTAGGAGTGCTGCAATTTTGAGAACACTGACACTTTATAGGTCTACTGATAAAAAGAAAGTGATTAAAATAGAAAGGGGGGTCGAGTGATACATCATTTTAAAGCTCTTGGAAAATGCTTTCCAATGATACCATAGAAAGCTACATTTCAGAAAATTCTTCTCTGTTTATCAAGGAAAACAATAAATAAAACAAAATTTTGAAATTGTTTATTATTATTTAATTAAATTATACAAAATGATTACTACTGATATACTGGCATGTCTCTTAAGAATTCCAAACATGTCAAGCCCACAGGTATTTTGAATTGGTTTAGTTGCTATGATTTTTTGCCGAAAAAACGGGTTGTTTATAAATTGCATTTTATTATCACAAAATTTACTTTAAAAGTAACTTGTACTAGTAGTATTATTTTAAAAACAGTTGACTTTCGGTTCAGTTTAAACGAAAAGAAGGCACTTCTTATCTTTAACAATGGTGTACAGCACAGCTGAACGTGTAGACATTATTTTCATTTATGGTTCCCAGGATAAATGTTTCTTAAGGACAGCTCAACGTTTTAACGAAAGGCATCCAGGCCAAAATGTAAGCCCGGAGTATGTTCGCCAATTAGTAGCCAAATTTGAAGAAACTGGTTCTGTCGCGAATAAAAAGAGAAATCAACCGAGACTAGTCAACGAAGCAGCGCAAATTGAAATTCTGGGTCAGTTTGCAATGAATTCAACGCTATCAACTCGTCAAGCGGCTGTAGCAACTGGATTATCTCGTGAATCAATAAGAAAGTACTTAAATTTCACAAGTTTTATCCCTATAAACTGCAGATACTGCAAGAACTTAGTGACGACGACCCGGACAGAAGAATCCAGTTTTGTGAAATAATGACAGATAGAATTATGGCAGAACCTCAACTAGTTAAAAATATTTGCTTCAGTGATGAGTGACCTTTTATTTAAATGGGCATGTTAATAAGCAAAACTGTCGTTACTGGGATAACGAGAACCCACATGTATTTAGAGAAGGGCATACCCAGTACCCCCAGAAAATTAATGTTTGGGCTGGTATATTGGGAGACGGTATTATCGGCCCAATATTTATACCAGGAAATTTAAATGGGGACATATATGCTGAAATGCTACAGAGGTCTATCGAACCACTAATAGTGCGAGAATTAGAAAATCAGAGGGACATACACGGAAATTTATCTTTATTAGAACGCTTACTACATTTCCAACACGATGGAGCACCTCCTCATTATGTAGTTCCCGTTAGGCAATGGTTGGATGATCATTATCCTAACCAGTGGATTGGAAGAAGAGGTCCTGTTGAATGGCCACCTAGATCCCCGGACCTAACACCTCTTGACTTCTTTTGTGGGGTCACCTAAAATCTGTGGTTTATAAAACGCAACCTGAGTCACTAGAGCAACTCCAGAATAGAATATTTCAGGAATGCCTGCTATATCCAGAGAAACATTTGTAAATGTACGTGAAGAGTTTGAAAATAGGCTTTATTATTGTCTTCAAAACAACGGAAATCATTTTGAACATTTAATTAAATAATAATAAACAATTTCAAAATTTTGTTTTATTTATTGTTTTCCTTGATAAACAGAGAAGAATTTTCTGAAATGTAGCTTTCTATGGTATCATTGGAAAGCATTTTCCAAGAGCTTTAAAATGATGTATCACTCGACCCCCCTTTCTATTTAAGATTCTAGGGGTCTATCTCACCCTGTCCAAGGGGTTGCTGATAAGGGTGGGATAATATGCTTGTTTTTGTTCCCCCTTAGTTTTATAGAAACTGTTTTAAGGGTTTTTTGATTCATTTTTTCATTCCTAATATATCGCCATTTCAAGTTTTTAAATTGTCACCCTGTATATTAAATACACGTTCGATAGGGAAAATATCTGGAGATCGAGGAGGCCACTGAAGAAAATTTACACCGGGTGCTTCTAAAAAGTCTAAACTCACACGTGCGATATGAAATCTTGCAATGTTTCCAAAAAGGGAAGCAGATGTGGTTGCAAAAATTCTTGGATATAGCGCTGGGCAATCATGCTAAATGGAATGAGATATTACAGGTTCAGTTACAATGTTTGCTGACGACATCACACTATTTTGGCACCATAGGGACAACGATAATTTGCAATAACACGTTAATAAAGATATGTTTAAAATAAAAAAGTAGTGTGATGCAAATTATCCCTCTTTTAACATTTCTAAGACCAATATTTTAACTTTTAAGTGTCAGCTTAATGCAGTACTGCTTGATAATGTGAATATCAACAAACCACAGGGTTAGTGAGGGGTATTTCACACCAAGCTTTTCATCGGTGTTTTTAAACAAAAACTATTTTTAAAAAGTGTACGAGTTATATACTTTTTTTTTTCCCTTTATACTGAAAAGTTTGGGGACCAAAACTTTTTACGGGGTTCAGAACCCTTATTCCAAAGAATTGGGAATTTCTATACTAGGTTTGTTTTAAAGAAACATTTTTGGTTGTTTACCCAAATAAATTATCGCTTTCCTTAATTTTCTTTTTTAACAGTGGGTTTTTTTCTTTATGAATGGTTTTTGCTTCCGACCATTGTATGCGGTGTTGTTTTGACCAAAGCGTGTTCGGCAATACCGACTTCGACGTTTCACCTCGTTCCGTATGTTTTTGTGTTTTTAACTCTTACTTGAGAGGTCTCTTTGTTTCCGATGTATCCTCACCACAATCACAGGGAATTTGGTAGATACAGTCATTGTTTGAAACAGTATTGTCTGGTATCGTTTTGGTGAGAATACTTCTTAGAGTAGTTTGGGATTTAAATGCCGTTTTAATATTGTACTTATTCGCGATTCTGCGGATCTTTTTCGAATTCCTTTAATGTATGGAATTGTCATGAATATTTGGTCACATAGAGTCTCGTTCAAGTTAGAGTTTCTTGTCTTATTTTGATATTTTTTGATTTTTCGTTTATAGTTCTCTCACTGTATCAGTTCTTTAAGATCCTAGTTTATGTTACCTATTTCCTCTTGCAGGGATTCCCTACTGTTGCATAAGGTCACTGCTCGATTGTATAGAGTACGTATAACCCCCTCTTTGGTTTCGTTAGAATGATTAGAATTTTGGTGTAAATATTATCCAGTGTGGGTAGGTTTTCTGTATACCGAGCTAACTGCTTTTTAGGCATATACTTTTCACTAATAACAAACATTCATGAGACAGAATAACAGTGGTTGAAAATGTTTAGTATCCTTTGGTACCTGACTATCCATTGTAACAGTATCCGTTAAATATTATGTGTGTACAGTATGTCGAACTTAAAAAGTTGATAATGCAAGATTAAGAAACCAAAAATCTAATTTATTTTTAAACAAATGGTATTGTCTCGAAAGTTGCCTCCTCTTCGATTTTGATCAAATTTGGTATACTGGGGTTTTTTGGGGCGCTGATTACAAATCTGAAAAAATATCTTTTCGGCAACGTTTCGTTTCCGAGATCTTCATCATCAAAGTTGAAAATTAAAGTAACCTCATTTTCACTATATTCTCCCTTCTTTTTGTACACAATTCTTGATTTTTACACTAAAGTGGCACACAATATTTTATAAACACCTTTTAAAATCTTGCATTTTTATTTATTTTACATCTTTTTCCATTAAATTGCGAACTTTTAAGTTCAAAGGCAGCAGCCATATTTGCTTAAAAAATAAAAGGGTAAAAAAGGTGTAAAATAAACATAAAAACAAGGTTTTAAAAGGTGTTTGTGAAATATTGTGTGAATTTAGTGTAAAATCAAATTTTTGCAAAAGAAGGAGGAATAGTGTAAATAAGGTTAGTTTGATTTTCAATTTTGATATGAATATCTTGAAAACGAAACATTGCCGAAATTTTTTTTCATATTCGTAATCAGTGCCAAAAAACCCCTGTATACCAAATTTGGTCAAAATCGAAGAGGAGGCAACTTTCGAGACAAACAAACAAATACAAAAAAAGCAAAAAGGAACTTTAACATAAAATTGTACTTCCTTTCATTCAATTAGAGGGACCTGCATATATTAAAATTTGCTGGCCTGCCCAGTAAACAATAATTTTTATCCTTTAAAAGAGTGTACTAAATTATTAAATGAAATAAAAATACCTAAATGTAAACCTTATTTCTTTTTAATAATCCACAGAAAACGCAAACATTGTGGAAATCATCTAAAAGATAGTTAAGATTGCCTTACTTTTCTCACTAATTTTTCCTATGAAATTTTCATTTTCTATTATTCATAATTGATATATTATTATTTATTCGGTTACCTAACGTTACGTCTTATAAGATGCACCTAATTTAAATATAAGAAATACTTACCTAAAGTTAAAAAGACGGGTATCTACCCTTGGATTTGCAAGACAAAACCATACAACCTCTAGTCATTTTGTTATGGTATTATAAGTAACAAACAATAAACACAAAATTAAAGTCACAATTTAATAAACACTAATCACTAATATAAAAAGGTTTTGATCAATCCAAAAAACGGTGCTCAGGCTCTCATAAAAGTATAATGTGTTGGCTAACTTCACACTAATTTATCAGTGTGTAAGTAGGCAACACATTAAATTATTTCGTGGAATTTTGTTATTGCGCAGAATCGGCGGGGCCAACTCTGACAGTTATTTTCATACTGGGCTGGACATTTTTTGATCGAATGGGCCATAGCATTGGGCTTCCATACACCTTTAAACTTCCTTGGGCTTCACCTAACCCGATTATCTGATCCTTCTCAAACCCAAAAACTTGAGTGAAATTAGCGCTTTTGCGAACTCTAGGCATGATAATGCAATGAAGCAAATGGAACCTAACAAATCTAACACAGAAAAATCCCTCAATAATAAGTAAACATGTTTATATTGTTCGGATCCTAATATAACCAAAAATGCTCTTACAAAAAAAGTACGGCTCGGAATGCCTTTAAAATTTTTATCAAAATTCAATAAATACTTCTGGGCGTTGCATTTTCTATGTCACTCAGTACATTAGTGATTATTTTCAATAGACACCCGTCTAATGCCATCCACACGCATTCCAGAAAGTCTGGTTAAACCAAGGCGTTCTCACACACGCATTTTCGAAATGTGTGTGGGTAGCTTAGGGCATGGTAAAAATTCCTCCTTATGAAACTAAGATACACGGAATGACTTATACTTACACTTTCTTGTAGCTGTTCATTGGATCCAGAGCATTTACCAGCCTTTGCAATTTTCGAGTCCAGAAGAACAACGCTACTAAACATACTGCCAAAATGGCGATGACGGCTGCCATGACACAGTGGATTATGAGTACTTGGGTCTTGTAGTCTTCCGTATCGCTGCGCTAAAAATTAAAAATCGCTGGTGTTTTTCTTTTCCTTTCAAATGACACTAAAAGTAGTGTACCCTATGGAAACCCTCAAAAAAATGCCTTTTTTATTTTTTAAATCTTTTTGAGGTTACTAAGGTTTTAGAAGAGAAGCTTTGTTTAGTATCACCAGTGGAGTTTGTTAGGAGACGCCAGGAAGGGAATGCCGAAGGCCCTCGCTCCTTTTGCAATAATTTTGGGTAAATGTCTTTTGACACTAACGCCTCAACTTATTTTGTGGTATGGCGATGGAGAGCAATCGACATAAATCGAATTAAAACATTGTTTAAACTTGAGGAGCGCCAGACGCGTGTTTTAGTAAATAATCATTTATCGACTCACCAAATTTCCAACAGCCAAAAGGGTTTTAGTACAATTGCAAGTAGGTACTTCTTCGGGATCATCAGCCATTTTTATGAATTCTTTTGAAAATTAGGTCTCTGAAATTACACACAAAAAAGTGCATCTTAAAAAAATATACAGGAAATAATTATTTAATGATAATTTTTTATCTTGAAAGGCAGGCAATACGATGTATGTTTTGATGGTTATTGCCTTTGTATATTTCTAGGGATTCCAGAAAATTAAATATTAAATTATACAAAGGCAATAAAAATAATAATGTACATCTGCTTAATGACCAAACCGAACTTGTATTTTCCACGCTATTTACCGTAATAAACTGTTAATTGCTCCGCCGTTTCCAAAGAATATATTTACCACTTAAGGGTATCCACTTTATTTTGTATTGATATTTTAGTCTGTAAGAAATATTTCTTTGAAAATGACTTTGTGAGTTGAAACAGCAGTCGCAATAGTTAATATATTTTAGTGGTAAAAAACAGAAGTTTTATTTATCAGTGTTCATGATGATTAATTACCACATAGTAACGGCTAATAGCATACATTTTTTAAAATGAGCTGACAATTATATGTTATTTGTACAAATCAGGTATTGTTTAAGCTTTTGGTCAACCATGCATAACTAAGTGACAGAAAATTCCCAGAAACACCCAGAATTATTTATTCGCGAAATTCATTAACCAATAGATGGCGCTGTAGCTTCATCAGCTGATTCACAAAGAAGGAAAACATTTCAAATTTTACTTAACAGTTTATGGAACAAGTGCGTGTTTGCTAGTTTATTTTATTTGTTTAATTGGTTTTATAGCATTTATCTATTATTTCAGTTTCTTTAGCCTTTTTTTTACAATTTGCCATTTTAAAATGCCTAAGATAGTGGTATCTTTAGCAGATATTTTAGAATATGTGGGTACTAGATCGCGGCCGCTCATCGAAGGCGAAGCTGTTTATAAAGCTAATCATATAGTTTCATGTTTGTTGGAAAGTGTTACTTCCAGAAAAGTATTATCCTTTTGTGTTCAGACGTCTGCTATAAAAAGTGCCCCTCATGAATTGACATTAAATTTAGATGATAAAGATGTATAGAAGTGGCAACGCACTTGCAGCTGCAAGGCTGGCTTATCTGGGTACTGTAAACATGTTATTGCAACTTTAATTTATATAAATATAAATTTATAGAAATATTTAAACCATTATTGGCAAGCACTTTTTTAAAATAACTTTCCTTACCAGGAGTAAAATCAGATTCCATGAAGTGGGCACTGCAGGCAGTCATACATTTGGAAATTGGTTTTCCAATTTTTAAAACATTTTGCCAAACAGTTTTTAACTTATTGTCCTTTGGGAAGAAAAAAATTGAAACACCTTCACCCGCGTAATTTCGGCACTGGGGTACTGAACAATAGCGTTTCGTCTTGCTCGACATTATTAAAACAATTAAAAAGTTAAAGAAATGGGTAAAAGCACAACACACGAAAGAAAAAGGTAAAAGTTTTTAGAATAAATATCGATTAAAAACAACGTGATTTAATGGCGATTCCAATTTTTTCCTTCAATGAGTAACTGCGTTATACAATCATAGATGGCGTAAGTATCGTGAATTTTGCGAATTGAAATTTAATAAAGACTTGTAAACATATTTGCTATCATGGAAGTATAAGCTGATAAAATTTTAAAGGCATACCGAGTTGTCATTTTTTTGTAAAGGCATTTTTTGTTATATTAGGATCCGAACATGTTTACTTAATATTTAGTAGTTTTTTTCCGTTTACTTCCATTCGTTTCGTTGTATTATCAAGCTTAGAGTTCACAGATGCGCTTATTTCACTCAACTTTCCGAGTTGAAGAGGGGTCGGACAATCGGCTTACGTAAAGCCGGATTTTCTTTTAGAGAACTCCATGGGCGTATTCAGACCTCGGCATAGGGGGAGCAGCATAAATGCTAACCTTGGTAGCCTTTGACTTAGGTCCCTGGATCTGAAGTGATCGAGTTTAATTCGTCAAGCTAATTGTTTTCATTTTTTTTACTTGGGACAGTACACGCAGGTTAGGAAGTACTAACGTACCGTGGGTGTCTGAAGTGTGGTAACAGGGACTTTACTCACACGAAACTTAAATATTGGGAGATTTGGAGGAAAAGGAAGAACTTCTGCGGGTAGCTGGTTCCATAATCTGAACATTCTAGGGGTAAAGAAACGAACAAAGTGGAAAGTTCTAAGTCTCAAGTTGGACTGTAAAAAGATGCATTAAAGTGACTCTTTGGAGCAGAAGCCGCGAAAATACCTATAATAGAGGGAAAAATTACAGCTCGTTGATGGGCAAGAGAAGGAAGATTTTCTTTACTTCGGCCAATGGAAACTGGGAAATAATAGTATCAAACGTTATTAAAAAAAAGTTAAGGAGCCCGGAGTGGGAATTGTGAGATGGGGACCGGTATATACAGCAGATAAATTTGGTAGAAGATCTAAAGGTTAGTTTAAGAAACCCTAGCACAAGCCAGATCGCTGCGAACGTAAGCACATACACCGCATGGGGTCGAAAAGATGAAATGAGTTCATAACCTGGGAAAAGGAGGTGGTTAGTTCATATTTTGGAACTTATTTGGGTTTCGGTAAGATATAATACGTGGGCTTTAGAAGATTGAAGATAATGGTGAACAGAGTTTACGTTGAAGTTAAGCCTACATATATTAGTAAATGATTTTAGACATTTCGATGGTGGCCTCCGAGTGAAGGGTGCACTCGGAGATCCGATTGGAGGGGTGTTTTACCTCCGGAATACTTTACTTTCGGGAGTGTCATCATCATTATTTTCCAAATTTTATGATAGAGAAAAAGAAAGAGAAGGAAGAGAAAGAAAGAAAACTTTCTCACCCACCCAGAACTCGAAACGTTGATTAAGACTTCACGAGTCCTTTAAAGGGCAAGTGGCGTGATACCGCGGAAAAGCTCCTCTACCACCAAGGGCATACTTAATTTTAATATACTTTTCTAACATTTAGTTTATTATTGCCATTTCAGAAGAAACTTTTTTTTTATTTTAGTTGTTAATATTTTCAACGTGCATTTTTTGCCGAAAATATTTTGAAATCCAGATTTAACAACTTCAAACCATTTTCAAGCTTTCGATGATCGAGCAAGGGGGGGCAACTGCCCCCCCTTAAATACGCCCATGGAGAACTCGCTAATCGGGAGAATCTAAACGAAGCTACAGTAATGAGATGTTGTCGAGCGTGGTTCCAAGAAGGCCGAAATCGACGAATTAGAGGTACTAGACGTCAAAGACAGACTACAGAGCGACAGGATCGTTATTTGGGGTAACTAGCACTTAGAGATCGATTTTTCACAACAAGGGCAGTTGCGAATCAGTGTTTTGATGCTATCGGAAGGACAAAAACAATGAGAACAGTTTATCGCCGAATAAGATCTTTTGAAATGTTTTCGTACCGTCCCCATCTTGTTCTACCTCTGATCCCACAGCATCGTCGGCAAGGACTATTATAGAGTAGAAAAGGAATATGCCGTGGCGGCTCGTGGTCAATCTTTTGGGAGGTCATTAGTAAAAATTTTAAATGCATATGGCTTAACTGATTTTTAGTAAAAAAATAAAATGACTGAAGGATTCAATTTTAGCCATTTTATTTCACACAGACTTTTACTCCAAAGAAAAACAAGAAAGAAAATTCAAAAATAAATGAATAACAAACACCTCGCGGCTGTTGACCCAGACCATGCGATTGCACTGCTTCGGAAAGTAGCCGAAATCGCCCAATCGTAAATTAAATCGGAAATACTCGACTTGGCTCCATTTAACACAATACGGTCAATGCAGACTGGCAGTCCGATTTTTTTGTCAACGAACGAAACCACCGATCTGGATTAATTAGGAGTAATAAAATTGGTCAACGAGTTTATATGCTTAGAATAATAAAGGGAAAAAAATTGATGAAAGATTGAAAATATATATATTTTTTTATTTATATCATTATTGCGTTTTTGTTCGGAAATATTAGTCGAAAATATTGGGAGTTCATTGACCAAATGACCCAGTGGAGGAGCCGCCACTGGGAAAATGGAATGGAGCTTAGCAATGAGTCCCGACTTTGTTTGGGCACACATGATGGCCGTGCAAATATACGGAGACGTAGTGAAAACGAAACGTCAAATTTTCTATCTAACGACATATTCGTCGCACTGTAGGTGTTATGGTATGAGGTGCCATTGCTTACGGCAGTAGGTCACGATTAGTGTTCATTCCAGGTAGCATGACTGCCCAGCGCTATATTCACGAAGTTTTGCAACCACATCTGTTTCCCTTTTAAGAAACATTGCAAGATCCACTTTGTCAACAGGACAATGCACACTTCATATCGCACGTGTTAGTTTAGACTTTTTAGAAGCGTCCGGTGTACATTTGCTTCAGTGGCCTCCTCGATCTCCAAACATTTCCCTTATTGAACATGTATCTGATATGATGGAAAGAAGGTTGCAAAATTCACCGCACCCTCCACAAAAATAAAAGACTCTACCAAAACCAAATTCAGATGGGCTGAAATATAATACACCAAGACATCAATTACCTAACCCAATCAATGCCGCGACGACTTAACGAATGGATAGCAAACAGAGGAGCTTCGACACATTATTAACATTAAGGTGGGATATCTCAGCTATTTTGCGATATTTTGAATTCAATTTTTAATCACTTTCTATTTGTCAGTAGACCTATAAAGTGTAAAAGTGTGCTCAAAATTACAGAACTCTTACTCGGTGTTGCATTTTATGTCACTTTTGGTATATCTTCTTACCCTCATTTCTCTTCTAATTGTACGAATGCCATTGTTAAACAACAAAAACAAAAAAAAATTGACAAAAAAAAGGAAAACACTATCTTACGTACGATTTTTCTAATATTCAAAACACTTTTTTTGGTAGGTATAACGCCACTGTAAACAATGTAGAGACGTACTAAAACGATATTGTTGTGTACATACACGGATGACATGGTCCAGATTAGATTGCATATGATTAAAAGATTTCTAAAACACAATGAATCTGGAAACAATTTATTTGTTTAATCATAATCCTCGCGTTTAAATTTATTGACGTGAGGCATAGGGTGGCGCAAAAAAATAAACAGAAATTATTATTCCACCCAATGGCGCCTTATTAACATTAACAAAGTTTTTCAGTCAGTACAAATATTTTCCCAATATGGAAATTTGATTATTATGACTTTATTAAACTAACGGCCGAGAGATGATCGCGTTGTTAAATTTAGCAATGGACTTAGCAATTATTAAAAGTTAACAACGGTTTATAATGTTTAACAAAACGTCATTGTCAGTGTTATTAAATGATTTTAGTAGGCAACATGTCAAAATCTGACATTTTGTTAAATATTCTAAACCGTTGTTAACATAGCAATTGTTAAAAGTTAACAACGATTTAGAACGTTTAACAAAATGTCAGATTTTGATAGGTTGCCTAATAAAATCATTGAATAACACTGACAATGACGTTTTGTTAAAATTCTAAACCGTTGTTAACTTTTAACAATTGCTAAGTCCATTGCTAAATTTAACAACGCGATCATCATTCGGCCGTAGATATAACAAAATAAATTTCACATTCTTAATGCTACTTTTTATGTTCTACAAGACAGTGATATTAGATGTACAATTCGACGTTTCGTCTTTGAGCTGCCATCGTCAACTTTGTATTTTTAAATACGGCCCTGGATTTTTTATTACGAATTTTACGAACTTCTAAGGTCCCAAAACCAATGGTGTATCGCACTTATTCAAAAAATTTATGGTAATGGCACTTTTAATAAAAAATCATATAAGGAGATCCTCTTGGACCAGCTCTTTTTAGTTTAGCAATTCATCCACTTATTTTATCATTAAATACAGAAATAAATCTTTGGTATCTAGATGACGGTACACTTGCTGGAAACCCAAAATCGGTTTTAGATAATTTTCATAAAATAATCAAAGGAAGTAAAGATTTGGGTTTAAATTTAAATTTTGATAAGTGTGAATTAACTGTTTTATCTAAAGATCATTCCAATATACTATCAAATTTTTTAAGTGTTGTTCCTAATCTGTCAGTAATTGAAATTGAATACTCAATTAATAAAAAGACAGAATTTTTAAAATCTCTTAGCACCAAATTAAAATTTATAGACTCACATATTTCCTATTATTTACTAAAATATTCCTTTGCCATACCTCGAATGTCTTATTTGTTAAGATGTTCACCTTGTTGGAAATATCCAGAATTACTTTGTAATTTTGATAATGTATTACAAAGTTTAGTTCAAGACATAACAAATTGTGATATTAAATTAAATTCTTGGTTACAAAGCACTCTTCCAGTAAAATTTGGAGGTCTTGGAATAAGAGATACATCCACCCTGTCTATTTCTAGTTTTTAGGTTCAATCAATGACGTGTCAGGTTTTTCCCAAAAATTTACCTTCCTATATTCTTGCGACAGTAGATAATGATTTCAGCAATTGTTTTGTAAGATGGTTATCTGTTTGCAATCTTCAAAATCAACCACAAGAATTACCAAAAAACAGAAAGATTTTGACTTTTTAATTTGCCAAGCTCGTCACAAATATATTACAAACATGTGCCAGACAAGTGAAGATAAGGCACGGTACTTGCTCTTCAGGCCCTGAAAGTAATGCTTGGATTAACGCACTTCCATCTTCGTCCTTGGGAAATTTGTTAGACAACAAAACATTCCATATTTCCATCGCTCTCAGACTTGGTCTGCCTGTGTGTGGAGAGCACACATGGGTTAAGCTGCAAAAAAAGCGCAGGGCGTTCTTCTAGACACAGTCAGATAAATGACATTATCAAAAGAGCTCTGATTTTAGCTGAAAATCCTTCTGTATTAGAGCCTCTTGGAGTTTGCAGAAGCGATGGAAAACGGGTAGATGGAATGACCTTAATTCCCTGGAAATATGGAAAACAATTACTTTGGGACGCTACTTGCAGCGATACACTTGCAAAATCCTATCTGGACAAAACTTCTAATTTTGTAGGTGCGGCTGCTCGTATTGCCGAGAATAAAAAACATCTGAAATATAAAGAGCTTGAAGAACGCTTTATCTTCATTCCTTTTGCTGTTGAAACTTTTGGTCCTTTGCGTGATGAGGCTAAGGGTTTTATAAACGAAATTTGCAAAAGAATACAATGCAAAAAATCTCGAAGTTTCATCATCCAAAGAATTGGTTTAGCTGTGCAACGGGGTAATGCAGCATCGGTCCTAGGAACAATCCAGGAAGACCTAGGACTTGATGAAGTTTATAATGTTTAAATATAGATTAAGTTTTTTATTTAATTTTAGAATATTGTTATTTGGTATTGATAAAGATTTGGATTTTTTTATATAAGAGAATGAAACTTCAGTAATAGGTATAAAATTGGTAATTGTCTAGAAAGTGGCCGCAACTCCGATTTTGACCAAATTTGGTATACAGGGGTTTTTTGGGGCACTGATCACGAATCTGAAAACCTTTTTTGGCGGAAACGTTTCGTTTTACACTATTCCTCCTTCTTTTTGTACAGAATTCTTGATTTTTACACTAAATTGGAACACAATAGTTGATAAACACCTTTTAAAAACTTATTTTTATATTTATTTTATACCTATTTTTCACTTAATTGTAAAAATTAACTTTCAAACGCCGCAACCAGGTATACAATAGGGCATTTTAAAGCAAACAAGGTCGCCCTGTTTGAAAGTAATACTTGGCAATTTAATGAAGAAAAAGGTGTAAAATAAACATTAAAATTTTTTAAAGGTAATAAATAGTTTTTTGAATTGAAAAAATGATTTGTTACTTTACCTTTAGTGTCGGTCCTGATGATGACCTAGTTTGGTTAAAAGCGCTTGACAGCATTTAATATAAAATTTTACCTATTACCGAAGTTTCATTCCCTTCTATTGTTAAGGTATACTATAGCCAAGCAACGTTTAAAGAAATCATGTGTTAGAGAGAGAGAGAGAGAGAGAGAGACACACAGAGAGAGAGAGACAGAGAGAGAGAGAGAGAGAGAGAGAGAGAGAGACAGAGAGAGAGAGAGAGAGAGAGAGAGAGAGAGAGAGAGAGAGAGAGAGAGAGAGAGAGAGAGAGAGAGAGAGAGAGAGAGAGAGAGAGAGAGAGAGAGAGAGAGAGAGAGAGAGAGAGAGAGAGAGAGAGAGAGAGAGAGAGAGAGAGAGAGAGAGAGAGAGAGAGAGCGAGAGAGCAATCAATTTTCGTAAGAGAGAGATGGGTGAGTTCGGCGCGAATGGCATATGAAAAAGACAAAGATAAAAGATGTTTATGTCAATCTTGATTTAATTTATGGACGCGCCGGGCTTATTATAAGGCGATATTTTTATCTACGACTGTCGCGAGTGAACTACCTTTAAGGTAAAAATGGGCATACAATAAAAAATTTAAAAAAACTAAAAACAATTTAAAAATAATTTATTTAGAGTTCAATTTAACAAAAAATATTTGTATCTTTAGATAAGTCTTATCTAAAACATATACATATACAAGTGCATTAAAAAAAACATGATTTTAATTAAATCTTAATTTAAAGCTTATAGCGTTTTCCATTGATAAAATAAGAACGCATTCCTCGTGCACTAATTCTACCAATGGAAAACGCTCTTACACTATCCTGTACAATGAGCATTAAATAGCGGAAATATGTATTTTTCGGGTTCATTCTCCGCCTTTTTAGAATATTTAAACTAATTATTATACACAGAAATGAGTCCCGCATTTCTTCTTAAAGGACAAACTCCTCCTGACTGACCAATTCACATTTAAAGAACTAAAATATATCCAAGGTTAGCTCCTGGCATCGTTTATTGTAGCCGGTACATTAACTTCCAGACCGTTCAGTTCTTCTGTCAAAATTATTTGACAACCTAGTCGGGACGTGTCCGATAGATCGTAGGCCAAGTCCAACATGTCTAATTCTTCTTCGGAAGGTTTCTCTGGCAGAGAATTGTAAACTTCTTTCGGAAAAATTAAGTGACACGTTGAGCAGGTTAGGGTTCCTAGTAAAAGAAGATATAATTGGTCAACAACAAAAAACACGCTTTATTCAATTTTAAAGTAAACAAGGCTTTGTTTTTGAACTACCCTGTACTTTTTTAAAAAAACGAATATAGCCATTTCGTGTATTTTTTTCCGTAGAATTCAATAATGTAATCAGAAAAATATTTGAAACAAAAACAAAAGAGTTACAGCACGAGCGACGTATTTTTTAAATGGAATACCCCATATATTTTTATATCAATAGAGATTTCTATATTATTTTACTTTGTATCCCATGAAGTCAATTACTGACCCAGTTAGAGACTTGAGGTATGGCCCTGCAAGAAGAAGAGTAACCTATGCGACGGTTCAGAAAACACTGAAATATTTTAAGTATCTTCCATATCACGTTCTTCCAGGGCAGCATTTAACACGTGAACAAAAGGAACTTAGCTTTTAATTTGTTTCCCACATTTTAATCCATGAACAAGATAACGATCCTATCCTACGATTCTTTGGACGGATGAAGCTACATTCACTACATCGGGAATGTTTAACCGACGCAATACGCACAGCTGGGCAAGACAAAATCCCAGAAAATTTCAAGAGATTAAATACCAAGGAAGGTCTTCTCTTCATGCCTGGTGTGGTGTGCTCAAGGAAGTTTAAAGGTGTATGGAAGCCCAATACTGTAGAACAAAATTGTCCAGGCGTGCAGGGCAGCGGGAATAGGGGGGTTGGCCCCGCGGAATTTGCGCAATGAATAGTAGGTCAGGGCCGGATTTCCATAATTCTTTGTTACTATCTATAAAATTGACATCATCAAATGTCAAATTCCAACATTTACTGTTTTTTTTTTTTTTTTTTTCACAAAATTGTTGGTTATTAAAGGATACTACTATAGAATATTTAAAATTATTGTGTAATATTAGATTTTATATCATCTGATATAATATGGAAAGAATAGTTGGCGCCACTTTACTGCCTTCTATTTAAATGGTCGATATTTTTGGAAGTTTTGTATTTTTACCAAAAATCTGTGTAAATAAATAAAAACACGATTTTTTAAAATAAATTTCAAACATTGTATGATAGTATTATGTACTTATCACCAATTTTGTGATAAAAGAAGGGCAAGATAGTGTAAATGAGTTTAATCTAATCCTAAGTTTGTGGTTGTACATTAAGGCATATACTTTTCAGAATAACAGTGGTTAAAAATGTTTAGTAACCTTTGGTACCTGCGTATCCATTGTAACAGTATCCGTTAAATATTATGTGTGTACAGTACGTCGAGCTTAAAAAGTTGATAATGCAAGATTAAAAAACCAAAAATCTAATTTATTTTTAAACAAATGATATTGTCTCGAAAGTTGCCTCCTCTCCTGATCAAATTTGGTATACAGGGGTTTTTTGGGGCGCTGATTACAAATCTAAAAAATATCTTTTCGGCAACGTTTCGTTTCCGAGATCTTCATTATCAAATTTGAAAATTAAACTAACCTCATTTTCACTATATTCTCCCTTCTTTTTGTACGCAATTCTTGATTTTTACACTAAAGTGGCACACGATATTTTATAAACCCCTTTTTAAAACCTTGTATTTTTATTTATTTTGCATTTTTTTCCATTAAATTGCGAACTTTTAAGTTCAAAGGCAGCAGCCATATTTGCTTAAAAAATAAAAGTGTAAAAAAGGTGTCAAATAAACATAAAAAAAGTTTTTAAAAGGTGTTTGTGAAATATTGTGTGCAATTTAGTGTAAAAATAAAGAATTTTGTGCAAAAAGAAGGAGAAATAGTGTAAATAATGTAAGTTTGATTTTCAATTTTGATAATGAATATCTCGAAAACGAAACATTGCCGAATTTTTTTTTAGATTTGTAATCAGTGCCCCAAAAAACCGTACCAAAATTGTACTTCCTTTCATTCAATTAGAGGGACCTGTATATATTAAAATTTGCCTGGTCTGCCTAGTAATCAATAATTTTGATCCTTTTAAAGAGTGTACTAAATTATTAAATGAAATAAAAGTACCTAAATGTTAACCTTATTTCTTTTTAATAATCCAAAGAAATACACAAACATTGTGGAAATCATCTAAAAGATAGTTAAGATTGCCTTACTTTTCTCACTGCTATTTCCTATGAAGTTTTCATTATTTTATTATTCATAATTGATATATTATTATTTATTCGGTTACCTAACGTTACGTCTTATAAGAAGCACCTAATTTAAGTATAAACATTACTTACCTAAAGTTAAAAAGACGGGTATGTTACCCTTACTCCGGTTCTCATAAAATTATAATGTGTTGGCTAACTTCACACTGATTTATCAGTGTGTAAGTAGGCAACACATTAAATTATTTCGTGGAATTTTGTTATTGCGCAGAATCGGCGGGGCCAACTCTGACAGTTATTTTCATACTGGGCTGGACATTTTTTGATCGAATGGCTTCCATACACCTTTAAACTTCCTTGGACGGTTCAGAGAACACTGAAATATTTTAAGTATCTTCCATATCACGTTCTTCCAGTGCAGCATTTAACACGTGAACAAAAGGAACTTTGCCTTCAATTTGTTTCCCAAATTTTAATCCATGAACTAGATAACGATCCTACCCTGTTTCAAAGGATTCTTTGGACGGATGAAGCTACGTTCACTACTCGGGAATGTTTAACCAACGCACAGCTGGGCAAGACAAAATCCCAGGAAATTTCAAGAGGTTAAATACCAGGAGAGGTCTTCTCTTTACGTCTGGTGTGGTGTGTTTAACAATAGAATTGTCGGGCCAATATTCTATGAGAGATCCCTAATTGGAGAAAAATATATTAATCTTCTTGAAAACGATATTGAGGACATTTTAGAAGAATTGCCACTCGAAATGTATCGCAAGATAATTTGGCAACAAGACGGAGCGCCGCTCCATGCTGTTCGTCAAATTGTGCAGTATCTCAATCGCCGATACAATCAGTGGATTGGACGTTATGGCACTATTAGATGATCACCTAATAGTCCAGATATTACAATTTTGGACACTTTTTTATGGGGTCACTTGAAGAATGTCGTTTACCAAAATAGGAACACAAACACGGAAGAAATGAGAAAAAAAAATGTAAATGAAATTAATCGTCTTCACCAAGAACCTCAAATAATATCGGCGAGCTTAGAAAGGCTAAGGAGGGGTTAGAACATTTAAATTATTAGTAATATTATAATTTTTTGTTATAAGTGTTTTTATTACCACTATATTTTACCTCGTATTTTATTTTAATTTTTTCCGTTAATTGAAATTTTGCTGCTTGGTTTAGAAATAGATATATCATATCATTTTTAGCATATAATATAATTTGAAGCCGTTCTTCTGATGAAAACCCCATTATAAAACTACTCCAAAAAGTAATAAACGTATTTTTAAAATTCTTGACTTTGACAAATAAGCACCTGTGACCTGTGGCAGCCAAGTTTTTCAGGTGAAACTATCCTTATAGTATCATGCAGTTTTTAGACAATTGCAACAGAACCGCAGTAAACAAACCCGGCAACTCCTATATCACCGAATCTCAATCTATTGATATAAAAATATACGAGGTTTTCCATTTAAAAAATACGTCACTCGTGCTGTAACTCGTTTGTTTTTGTTTCAAATATTTTTCTGATTAAATTATTGAATTCTACGGAAATGGCTGTATTCGTTTTACAAAAAAGTACAGGGAAGTTCAAAAATAAATCCCTGCTTATTTTAAAATGAATAACCCTGTACAGGATGATCAGTTAAGGGTAGCGAGTGGCCATATCTCATAAGATATTGGTCGTATAGATTTAAGAAAAAAATCATGATAAAAGTCGTAAAGATAAATTGCTGGAAATTATTTTCGAGTTTGTCAAACGTCCGCTAGAGGGCGTAATGACCAACACCAAGTAGAAAAATGGGATTTTTATAGAATTTTGTCTAATGAAAGTATATCGATGATATCATTTTCATATTTACTGACCATTTCCCTACATTTTTTGTCTAAAACGTTTTGTTCTATCTATCAAAATAAAGCGGTGGGGGAAGTTTAATTGTTTTTTTAAACAAACCAAGATTTCTCCCGTTTCTTTTGACCGATTTTAGCAAACTTAGACTCATATGAAAGAGCATAATTTGCACTACAAAACGCTTATTTGGTTTTAAATTTTTGACTTTTGCTGTCGTCGCTAGATGGCATTAACTGAAATGGTAGCAAATTTTTGAGTTTTTTTCGAAAAAAACAAATGTAATGGTATATTAATTTTTATATATTTTAAAAGAGGATAAATTTCTTTATAATTTAATGAAAAGAATTTATTATCTACCTTTTTTTGAACCGTTGATATTGACCAAAATATAATTTTATTACATTAAAAAATGGCACTCCATTGTTTTTTTATCAAAATTAAAATCAGTTTTGTAATCTCTTATTAGTTGCTAACAAAAAAAACCTCTTGAATTTTTTTCGTTAGACAAACGGTTTTGGATTGAAAAAATAAAATAGGTTTACAATGATAATTATAAGGTTCAAAATTATTTTTAAATATTACATCTCACAATAATAAAATTATTACCTATTATTTTTATCATTAATAATTACTTAATTGCATTAGTTCATAATTTATTAATACTCGAGAAGACATGATAGTCCGAATTTAAAAAGCCATAAATATTATACCACGAGCGGAAATTGAGGCAGCTGTCAACTCCACCCAGAAGAGATTGGACCAGTGCATTCAAAATAATGGACAACATTTTGAACATATTTTTAAAGTTCTGTGTTCTTGTTTTTAGTGTTATTGTTTCTGCTGTTGTTGGACAGTTTTATTAAGATTTTTTTTCCAAATATGTAAATTAGTATGTTTCGAGATATGTGCGCCCCATGTAAACATATCTTATTTTTTCAATCCAAAATCGTTTGTCTAACGAAAAAAAGTCAAGAGGTTCTTTTTGTTAGCAACTAATCAGAGATTACAAAACTGATTTTTATTTTGACAAAAAACAGTGGCGAGCCATTTTTTAATGTAATAAAATTATATTTTGGTCAATATCAACGGTTCCAAAAAAGGCAGATAATAAAATATTTTATTAAATTATAAAGAAATTTATTCTCTTTTAAAATATATAAAAATTAATATACCATTACATTTGTTTTTTTCGAAAAAAACTCAAAAATTTGCTACCATTTTAGTTAACGCCATCTAGCGGCGACAGCAAAAGTCAAAAATTCAAAACCAAATAAGCGTTCTGTAGTGCAAATTATGCTTTTTCATATGAGTCTAAGTTTGCTAAAATCGGTAAAAAGAAACGGGAGAAATCTTGGTTTGGTAAAAAAAAACAATTGAACTTCCCCACCGCTTAATTTTGATAGATAGAACAAAACGTTTTAGACAAAAAATGTTGGGAATGGTCAGTAAATATGAAAATGATATCATCGATATACTTTCATTAGGCAAAATTCTATAAAAATCCCATTTTTCTACTTGGTGTTGGTTGTTACGCCCTCTAGCGGACATTTGATAAACTCAAAAATAATTTCCAGCAATTTCTCTTGGCGACTTTTATCATGATTTTTTTTTCCTCAAATCTATACAACCAATATCTTATGAGATATGTCCGCTCGCTACCCTTAACTGATCACCCTGTACATACAGGTCAAACTAATAAAAGCATGGTAAATAGGAGTGTCATCATTTTTAATTTTTAAACTTAACAAAGCAATTAAAATAACTCTAAAAGAGGGACGACTCACCTTCACAAGCTCCAAATCCATCCAGATCTAAATTATTATTAACCACAACATCTAACAGTGAATCTCCAACTTTGCCTTTTGCTTTGATTCTGTCTCCATTGGCTTTTATAAACGTGACTTCTACTCTAAAAATGAATATCACTATTTATACAGGAAAATTCAGCATTTATCCCTATAAATTATAAAGTACATTGTCCTGGTAAATAAATATAAACATAATTATTACAAATGTACAGGGTGTCCTAAATTCAATTCTCATCATTGGGATCTTGGATACTTAAAGAGATATTAGGTTGATGATGGCAGCTCAAAGACAAAACGTCGGTATGTAAATCCAGTAACACTGTCTCGTAAAACATAAAAAGTAGCAATGAAAATGTAAAATTTATTTTGTTATATTTATTCTAATAAAGTCATATAAAAATAAATATAAAATCGCGAATATTTGTTTTTTTCTAAAAATCATCGGAAGTTTTAAAACTTTTAGGGTGGCATTATGATCAGCATCAAATTGCGCAACTTTGCTTCCATTTAATCGTAAAAATGGTCAAGAGAAATAGCTGGAAATTATTTTCAAGTTTCTAGAATGGCCGCTAGAGGGCGTAATTACAATCTTGAATCTAAAAAAGTGATGTTTCTGTAAATTTTGCCATATTAACCCAGCAAAAAAATACCTGATGTTTAAGTCGAGTATAATTTGAACCTTTTTTGCTTGACAATTTTTGCTGTATCTCTAAAAATAAAGTGGTGGGGGGTATTTAAAGGTTTCCATAAAAAACACCCTGTATCTTTGAAACGGCTAAGCCGATTTTAACAAACTTGGGCTAATTAAAAAGAGCTATTCTTGGGCTTTAAATGTTATATTATTTAAAGTTTTGTTAGTTTCACATTTCGCCGCTAGAGGGCTGTTTTCGACATTACGTCAGAAATGGTAGTTTTCTTCAAAAAAAATTAAACAGCTCGCGAAAACCATATCTCGGTATCTTGTTCCTTACCTAAAATTTAGGCCAAAGAAAATTTTATACGTCAATATCTCAAAAACTATAAAAGCTACAAGAAATTTTATATGACATTAATTATGTATTTTTACGGAACCTTTTATTTAGGTTATATAATCTTTTCGTCTAAATGCAATACTTTAGGAGTTATAATAACAAAATCAAATTCCAGGGGTATACCTTAAAAAAATCCTGAAAATTCGATTTATTGAATATAATTCGTAAAGTATTGCATTTAGGCGAAAATATTATATTACCTAAATTAAAGGTTTCGTAAAAATACATAATTTATGTAATATAAAATTTCTTGTAGCTTTTATAGTTTTTGAGATATTGACGTATAAAATTTTATTTGGCCTAAATTTTAGGTAAGGAACAAGATATCGAGACATGGTTTTCGCGAGTTTGTTTAAGCATCATTTGGCTACTTTTTTATAAAAAAAAACATAAAAATGCGTTTAATTTTTTTGAGAAAATTAACCATTTCTGTCGGAATTTTAAAAAAGCCCTTTAGTGGCGATATGTGAAACTAACAAAACCTCAAATAATATAACATTTATAGCCCCAGAATAGCTCTTTTTAACTAGCCCAAGTTTGTTAAAATCGGCTTAGCCATTTTGAAGATACAGCGTGTTTTTTACGGAAGCCTTTAAATACCCCCATCACTTTATTTTTAGAAATACAGCAAAAATTGTTTAAATTATCCTCGACTTTAAAAATCAGGTATTTTTTTGTTGGGTTAATATAACAAAATTCACAAAAACATCACTTTTTTAGATTGAAGATTGCAGTTACGTCCCCTAGCGGCCATTTCGGAAACTTGAAAATAATTTTCAGCTCTTTCTCTTGACTACTTTTACTAAAAATATTTTTTCCCCAACGCTGTGCGATAAACATTTTCTGAGATACAGCCGGCGTCCTTTTTTATTTGGACACTCGGTACAATAAATTTGGGCGATTGTAATTCAGAAGCGAAATTTAATCGCGTCACACTGTGGATTTGCTTTTAGTAACCTACTGGCGTTTAAGCAATGACTTTGCTGAATTTTAAAGAATTTAACACTTTAAAATTTCATTTAAAAATGCTGCTAAAATTAAAGGTATTGTAATGAAGTATTTGTTCAAATTCAATTTTGTTACCTAATAAACATAACGTACATAAAATATATTTTTCGTTGTCAAATATTTTATTTTTACTAGATTTATTAAATTTCTATTAACATAAAGATCTAAAAATGTTAAAATATATTAAAGTATTTCCGTAGCACCCTGTAATAAGTAATACATGAAATAAAAAATAACCTATATATTTACTTACTCTTTTTTATTCAAAGCAGGCTGTCCCACTGAGAGAATTCGAGCAGAGCTGTTAATATGAGGCCTAAGAGTTAAAAATCTTCCAAATTTTCTCGTATTCCGTAACACATTAAATGCCATATTTTTTTTCTAAATTGTTCTAAGTATTTTTCGTCTAGCAATAAAAACTGTTCTTATTAATTTCTATCTCTAAAAAAAAACGACTTCATTATACTTGACACATATTAAAAATAAAATTGTTATTGAATTATCCCAATTAATAATAAACTTTGACCTCAATAAGTAATATGGTAATTTTTAAAAGTTTAACACATATAAAATAGATAAGATACTCAGTTATTGAGTTTAGAGTCAAGGGTGGGTCGGGGTACCCCCAAATGGTAGATCAAACCTTAAAAGGGGCAAAATGCAGAAATAAATAACTTGGGCGAGCGAGTACCGAAACGGGTGAATCCGGTTCAAAAGGTGCCTCTGAAGTCACCGGCGCCTGTTTCACGGGGAAGGGATTATCCATCTTAAACAAACAGGTGCAACAAGGACCTGGTAGCTACCCACGTCACTAAACCGGGAGAGGAGGGCATGACGGATCTAATCGTTTGCTCGTCATACTCTCCAGGAGACAGGGACACCAGGCACACATATTGGACTCGTGTAAGAGCAGATGTAAGAATGGTTTTGAATGAAAGGTTTGTGAAGGGCTAAAAAGAACTTTCCCTAGCGAATGCTACTGAGCAAAAGCCACAAATATAAATATACATGTAGAAATGTGATAGATTGCCTAAAACTTACCAGTATATTAAATAGGTATGTTATTTTAATTTGTGGTTCAACAGAGAACTTACTAATATAAAGAAGAGATAGAGCACATAAGATAGAGACTATGTTTAAATTACAATACTGGGGGACACTGACATACCTACTTATTATAATTTTAATAAAAACAAAGATTTTGTTTGTTATTTTTTCTTACCTTCAGTATATTAGAAATAGGGCTGTTTCATGTGTTTCACAGAAAATTTTGGCCTATTATCAATTCAACTAAATCATCAGAAAACTAATATTTATTTTGCAATTTTAAAGTACACCAGCACCAAACCGATAAAATTAAAATTAAATTAGGACACGTGCTAAAACAAGATAAATAAATTCCAATTACAACTATTTTTATTGCGATAATACAACTGATAAATTAAATAAGGTCTAAATATCTGCTTTTTTAATATTCCTAGGTCAAACAAATTTCACTTTTCTAAATTTCTCATTTACGTCAGATTTGACGTTTCGCAACACGTGGACGTCACTAAAATAGTGGAAAGCAGTATTGATAATCGGGATATCTCTCTATTGCTTTCTATTATACGGCTAAAATATTTCCATCTCTGTTGAAAATCGATCAAGCGCCATCTAGTAGGACAAGTCGTTAACTATTTATTACATAATAAGCTTTCTGTCATCATCTTAATTGATTTAATATGATTGTAAGAGATGGTGCTGATTACGTATATGCAACCAAATATACAAAAGCACAAGAATTTGATATATCTGGTTGCCTAGTCGCAGAATCCTGATTGACCAAGATATACAAGTTCTGGTCTAAAAATAACAGGAAAAAAATAAGTGGAGTGTGCTGGATGTCGAACTAAGATTTTTTGGCGTATTTAAAAAATCGAGAAAAGGCGCAATTTCGGATATTAACGTTTTTTTTTTAAACGTCAGTATCTCAATAACTACAAAACATACACGAAACTTTATACAGGGATGCGCAAAAGTCCGGAATAAAATTAATATCTTTTTAACCAGTAACTTAGGAAAAAAACGCTGAAACACGCCAATTGATTTTAAATTGTACGCATTTTTTGGCAATAAAATGAAATATTTTTTTCAATCCCTTAGCTGCAACCCTCCCCAACTTTTTTTTTAAATGCAAACCTATGTCGTGTATGGGCTCATTGAAAAGCTCGTAAAAAATGGAATCTGACCATACCCTTTCTGTTTTTTTAAACTTATGTGGTTACCAGGAAATGAGAAAAAACTCTTTTAAAAACAAACAAGTTAGAAATACCTACTTAGTGCTATCTACGGGTAAATTAACGT